>KN716385.1:53208-76755 GCA_000816705.1 Dictyocaulus viviparus
ATTCGTTCGAATGAAGAGAAAAAGCAAATCATAGAAGATTATCTAGAATTTTTTTACGTATGAAAAATTATTACACTTCGTTTCTTCTTCTGAATAAATTCAAAGCCTTAGCGTTCTATTCAGAAGAGATCGTGACGAGTATATCGAGATAGTATGGCGTAACGTACAGAATGGTGCCGATGATCAATTCGAGAAGTGAGGATTACGGTATTTGAAGTTGAAAAAGAATGCACTCACATAACTACTGTTGATAGTGAAATTTATTTTCGGTACAATTATAATATAATTGATCATCTAAATGAAGAATATGATTATTCATCAATTATGCACTATGGACCGTACGCGTTCAGTGGATCCGGACGTAAAACGATTCTACCACGAAAGGTGAGAAAAAACCGAGTGATAAGACTTATCACTTTGAGTGAGTCACTATAAAATTATTAAACGTGGTAGAAAATCCTGCTGATCATGCATATCAATTGAAAAAAGCTTGCAGAATAATAATTTACTTTCTTCGTAACTTCGAGAGTCTAAAAATTTTTTCTTTTAAAATTTTTGTTGAGTCCTACTCAGTGACTGGTTTCAATATCAAGCAATAGATCAATACTTATTTTTTATAATCGTCAAATTGGAAGTTTTTCTCTGATTTCTACAAGAATTCACAGGGTGGTGCGGAACGAATGGGTCAAAGAATTGCATTTTCCGAGGGTGACATCAGAAAAATCAACAAACTCTATCGATGCAATGATTCTGTTCATAGGAATTCGCTAACTGATAACGATCAGGTCAGTTATCTTCAGTTTCTTTTTATTAGTCTCAATCAGTCATTGGTCGTCTACGTTGCATAAAATATGCTCTCTTCATATTCAAAAATGTGGTGCAGGGAATTCCGTTGCGGGAACACCAGTCCTCAATTTGGTTATGGTATTTCTTGAAAAGCAACTTAATTCATTCTGGCCCGCATAAATAAATAAATGCATGATAAATAAATAAATAACATATAAGCGAATAAATATGCACTTGTTCGTATATATTCAATGTTGTGACTTCAACATAATACAGTTTAAATAAAAGATGTTGAAGCACGATCTAATGTGATGACTCCTTTCAATGAGTGACGTGTAAGAACCTCTCGATAACTCAAAGTTTCATCTCCACTTCTGAGAGCTTAGTTAAATGCATTAAATTTCATAATGAGAGACAGCAATTTCCGATCTTCAGTTACACTTTTGTTTTCATGTTAATTCGTTATTTTTTGGATGGAATGATAGTGAATGTGACTCATTTTTTTTTGGAACTCCAACAATTTCTTATGTATAGAATAAAATTGATATATTTGCTACAAATTTGAAAATTCAATAAAGCAACGCAACATTAACACAAGTTCCATATGCCTCAATAAGTTGACGTCACAACTTGTTGTGACTCGCGCGATTCAACATCGAGTGTTATTTGAAAATTAATAGTTTTTAATAGAGATTTGTTTATTTGTCCAGGTTATAGTTATAATGGTCTTACATTTCGTGTTCTCACACTGCTGAGTCAATCATAAATCATGAACCTTCAATCACGGCTTAAATCCCAAGCAGAAGCATTAGGTGAACAGAGAGCAAAGGCCTCGATAGTGCAGTCGGTAGTACAACATATCGAATATCTGTGAGATGCGGGTTCAGATGGTCCACTCAACTGAGGTCCAAAGATTTTTGATTGACTCAGCATTTCCCGGATACATACTTATTATTATCGTTGAAAGCTTTGAAGAGATAAATTTTTGCTTTTAATCTATATAATTCTACCAGACTTTTTACGAATTAACACCAATTACCACCGTCAGTACGGATAGGACGTACTTGTTCAACATCATTGCTAATCGATTCGGCCGTATATGGATTCATTAATTATTAAAAAGAAGAGTTCTTTTTTTTTCCTTCCTGTGTGACAAAAAATGCTTTTTCGTTCTGTAGTAGAAGAATGCTCTGTTAGTTAGAGATTCATATTGTTTCTGTTGGTGTTCCACTACTGCTGTTTTTTTTTTCGTTCTTTTCTTATTAACTATTAAGTTTGAATAATACTGTAATCCTGTTTTCTTTTCAATCGATAATCAATTTGTTTTGTTGTGTGAAGCTTTTAATATGTGTGGGCTTTCTTATGTTGTGATGGTCTGAGTTCGATTCCTTTACGGGTCCAAATTTGCATAATACATTGTTTTTTTATTCTTTTGAAATAAATCTTTAGCTTCTATTTTCTAGTTTTTCCCCAAATTTAAATTTATTGTGAAAAGTTTGTTTTCTTCTTTGTTAACTTTATTTTATCGCAAGGATGCGTATAGCCCAGAGGATGGATGTGTGGCAGCAGTATTAAGATGACCGTTCGCATCCCCGTTCAAGTCTATCAAATCGCTTATTGCTTTGGGATTAGTAGATTGATTCCAGAGAACTATAGGAGGACAAACAGCATTAAATTTATATACACTGTCCATTTCAAATTAATATACACGCTAGGTGGGCTCCTATATATATCTCTTGAGGTGAATATGTAGTTAACACCATAGGGATTGATCAACATCAACATCACTCTGCCTTTCTATGGAGAATATCTTGCAATTCCAACTGGAGTTTGGTAGAAGCTTCCGTGTCCAGACAACACTGAGGTCTAGACACTAGCTAAAAAAGGTTGATATTATCAAGCGGAAGTTGTTTTCATTTCTTACCTCACTCATGGAACTGTTCGGGTTAGTCGAATACTTGTTATATTTTTGACAATGACTTCACTCGAAATATTGACAATTTTGCAACTGTTCATTAAAATCTGATGATCCATTAATGATTTTTATAATGGAGTGGACGCAATAGTGGACATCTGTCGTCATCATAAACAAAACGTTCTGAACTGTTCCGGATTTTCTTGCATCATTGAGGATACGGTAGCAGTTAGAATAATTGTAGTTCGTTCGATGTTCTTATCACTAACAATCATTTTGGCCTGTGAATTGCTAAAAAATATCTCTTATTTTTGTGAAACATTTGGAATATGAAACCCTTCAGCAGATCTATTTATCATTTCGAATATTTATTTTTGCTTATTTTTCATTCATATTTTTTATTATGTCTATACATATACATATATAATGTTGTATTGACATTTTGATTTGATCTATCTATCATTCTAATTGCGAAGAGCCGTGAAAATAAGACCATACTCATATATTTGTAAATATACTGCATAAATAACGTAGCAGGTAGTTAATATTAGGATTGTCACGATATTGATCTGCTATTTAAGAAGGAGGATTTATCACGTAAGGCGTACACCTGTAGATGAGGGCTCACGTGGGCTTAAAAGTTTTTTCATTTACCACTCAGTTACGTACCTCAGTCTAGTGATGTAAACTACAAAAATTAATGTTTCTATTAAAAAGACGAAATAGATAGATATGAATTCACATGAGAAAAATTATGTTATGGTTTAACATATAGCTCAATTAATGTCAGATATCTTATATAGCTAATATAATTACAAAACTCGGAGTCCAAGGCGGGACTCGAACTTGTGTCGCACATAAATCCGGTATGGTTAGAGTCTTGTTTGAGGATCCGCGTGAAGCGATTAGCTCAAAAGCGTGAAATGTTAAAATATTGATTACAAAACTCAGACTCTAAGGCGGGACTCGAGCTTGTGTCGCACAGAAATCCCGTACGATTAGAGTCTTGTTTGAGGTTTTGCGTTAAACGTTTTAATATTGATCATTAAAAATATCTGATATATTAAATATATTTAAAAATATCATTATGATCTATGATAGTGGATAGAATCATATCACTATATCTTCAATGCTACAACGCCGCTAATGCGTGAATATGTAAAATATCTGCTGTTCGACAAAAAAATTGATTAGTTCCGACCAGACTCCATTTCGATGGCCCATAATATTTGAATAGATTAGCAACAGGTGAAGAACATCAACATCATCAAGAAAAACAGTATTTAAATACCGGTACACTATCGAATGCAAGATAGCATAAAGACGCTGAAATTTCATAAAGTGAAAAAACATATGGCTAAGTATCACTATGAGGGCTACTGTAGTAACCTTAAGTAACAATAAGTATAAGGATAAGCATTGGCATGACCTATCTTTTTCTGGAGATGCGTTGTATTCGTCTTAATGCTATAATGGTGTTTGAATGCTAGTGGTCTATTCAATGACTTGGGGGATGAAAGACCTGATTGATTTGCTGCCACACTAGTAACCACGTATACGGTATCGAACTCACAATGCTCCTCCTTCACTCCGAAACGTGACCTGGTTAGCTAACAATATGGCCAACAAAATTACAGTACGATAGAAAATTCAAAACACTTTTTAAACAATAAATTATACTATCTGTAATTATGCTGAGTTTCTCGCAAAACTCGGAACCTCAGGCAGACTGGATATCTGGAAGTGCGGGTTGAAGTCATGCTTGAAGTTCCGAGTTCTGCGGCTAACTCAGCATAATTATAGATAGTGTAATATCATTGCAAAATAATAATAAAATTACGATAATTCTAAAATGAAGATTTAAGTTATGAGTAAATTGTACATTGACCTTTTGAACTCAGGACTTTGTGAACAGAAGCATTGTCAGCTTTTTCTTAAAGAAAATGTCCGTGACCTTATTTACGCTTAATACTTTTCTATGAAAGAAGTGGTCGGTGAGGTATTGAACGCAAAAGTTATCCTTTCCATATAAAAGTTGTTTGATGAAAAAAAAATGATTAAAATGAACTATAGACAGAATAAAAGAATGAATTTCAGGAGTTATGCTATGATCTGAACTGGCGCTGCCCATTTTGGTCTTTGTTTTCCTACTGTGACGATTACGAAGAAATCGAATTTATCGTTTGTCCACTGTCATGTGGTGCATGTAAAACAAGAGAATATGGAAATAAAGGTAAATGATAAGGATTGATTACAATTAAAAAAACCTTTCTTTAATTATACTTTGTGGAAAATTTTGTTAGTAGAGCAAATAAGTGAAATGATGATGGATAAAGGATACCTGAATTGATCCATATCGAATATCAATATTCGTATTGTAAACGTAATACAAAAGAAATAGATCAAGCCATAAATTTGATATCAGATAAGCTTTAGCGTTGATGAGCTCCCTTTGCACGACACGCCCACGTCTTCATGATATTGTGGTGATTAAATGCGATCGATACAGTTGATCACACTTCATCAATTCGGTGCTAGATTTTTCTATCTTCAATTCAACGACACCGACGAGATGGGGTGCTGCTATAGGTAGAGGTGTCGGTACAGCCGCGATCCTGCGTTCGTTGGTTCGTTGTTCTGAGCGTGTGTATGACTTTGTTATTTCCCTCACTACGTTACGCACCCAAATTCTGATGGATACCACCAATTTGAGGTTAAAAATTGGTGCTCAGATTATTCGAAGGATTGAATAGCAGAAATCGTCAAATAATAGATAGATTATAATGATGTAGAAAAACACATCCAACAACAGATAACAGATTGCAATTTTCCTCTACTCCACAACTTTCTGTTGAAAAATTTTTATGAATATCGATTTAAATTATTGAGCTCTTTTACGTTTGATCTTTGGAAATGATTTTCCGAAAACTTAAACTATACTAATAATCTTCGTGAGTTACAAACAATAGCTTCACATCAATACAACGCGAATGTTTATCGTCTTTCATGAACAAAATTTTCACTATACGTCGGACAAACCATAAGCACTGAGGACATCGAGTTATTGCAAAATTACCATACTCAGTTGGATGTAATGCCGATGTCGGCTCGCTAGATTGAACACAAGAACGGGTGAATGCTGATAAGATACCCACTTAGAAATAATAAATGAAGCATTGAGTGACTGCACAACGATGTAGATGCTTTCAAAATTAATTCAGCATCATCAGGGGGATGATCATACCATTATAGCCCACCATAGTAGGTAATGAAACACGTTTTAATAGCTCAATTAAATAATTTGATCAAACCAGCGGAACCAGCTTTTCATCGAGTTTCCTCACTAGACAGGCATCTTATCGGAACTTAATGTATTCTTGTGTATTATATTTATGTTTACCAAATACAGTCCATTAAAACACTTCAAGTGAATACCGTAATTAACAATAAGGTGAGCAAAATATTCATTTACTCATATTCGATAACACTCAAGTTTTTTCGAGATTCCTCTAATCACATTCCGTATCCAAACATATAAACGGCCACTAAATTAATCATTAATATTACTAAAGCTTTTACTTACAGCTCGTGGTGGTCAAAGACGAATTATTCACAGAACGATTTGAGGATAATATTATGAATGAATCAAGGCAATTTACACAGATCACCCACTGGTAATTTGCATATTTTGAATTCCGATACTCTTTGCTGTACTGTAATCAACTACCTTTACTTACTCTTTTCCAATTACCTCGTTTTTCCTTTATTTTACTCCTATTTGCTATATTCTTGATCTCAACGTTATTTGCCATAATATAACAATTCACGGATTATATCAAATGCTTTAAAATGTTGTTTTGAAACTGATAAATTTTATGTTTCTGTTTTAAGACTTCAAAATTTAAGCAAGGGTGAAGGAACGTTGACATACGAATAGCCTCTCCCTCTCTATAGTTACAATGGAAACTAAAAATTTGCATTCACCTGCAAAGAAATAATCCGATTCCCGATACAACAATAATAATAACATATAATAATAATAATAAATAATAATAATAATAATAATAATAATAATAATAATAATAAGTGGTAAGCACACCAATATGAGAAACAGCAGCGGTAATAATGATAAAAACAACAATAATTAAAAACACAAACAATTACCAATGATAGTAAAAATAGTAGCCATGACAACAATATGCTGTAATATAAATGTTGAAATATATTAAAAATAATACAATGTACACCACATTTACAAACACATCTAACTCCGTTGAACGCTTTCGCACTCCTCCTCACGATATTACGGAGGTGAGTGAATGCAAGTCGTCTCTTTAAATGGTAAATAATTATTATGTCGCTACTGCATCTCTTCCCAGAATATCCTAGAAAAATTCACAGCTCCTGAGAGATTGAAGGATTTGCTAAACTAACACCCAGTTCAACATTGCGTTTCCTTGCAGCGTCACTGCCCTACATGCATCCCTTTTTATCAGTAATAATATTGATGATAATAATAGTTATACTAATAACAATAATGGTACTAATAATAATTGAGATAAGATAATCATTCGCGTTGATCAATCCCTTGTGGCGGAATGCTCCTACATATTCGTGTTCAACGTGGTATTGTAGTACTTGAAAGCGAGTCTGGTCTATGTAGTCACCTGAGTTGACCACTCTTCACCAATTCAGTGCTAGTCATCTTACCCACAGCTTTCTCCTACGAATTAACCAACCCCGTAGTGATAGTGCGCTTGGTAGGCCTGCTGAGCGGTCGCGAACTGATTCGGGCCGACCTGTCACTGCGGCACCGGAAAGTATTTGGTTAATCAATGCTACAAATACCGCTCCTATCTTAACAGAGTAATGAGATTTCTTTTAGAACCACAAAAGTGATTTAAAGCGAAGGAGTGAAGTTTTTTGGATTTCTGTGGTGCTTTGTAAATGTGCGCATATGATCCATCGTGTTAAACCCAGCTTTCATGGTTATTCTTAATCTGCTCTACCAACAATGTTGAGGATGACTTGCTTGAAAACCTGGTAGACGTCATGCAACAGGTAGATTGGGTAATAATGATCAACGTCATGAGCATCTCCTTTTTCCTGTAATAACATTCTCCTAAGAAATCGCACAGCTCCTGGGTCAGACAAAATTAAACCAGGACATCTAAAGAATCTATCGCCAGTTTTCGTTAGAACATTCGCCACACTATTCACACGCTACTAACTTCACAAATATTCTAAGCAGCAACTCAAAACGTAACCAATAATTAGCCAGTTGTTTTACATGACATACAACGAAAAGGTAGAAGTCGATCGATAAGGACTAATGTCAGGCTTCGTTATTCGCATACCAGGCCAAGAAATTCAATGGAAAAAATAGAAAAAAGAGAAGCACTCTTGAGATCTCTTGCAAAAACACTACATTTATAGTGAAGAAAAAATTTCGTTTCAAGCGCAAATCCGATACGAAATGAAGAGCGGGAAGAAAAAGCGATTCAATCATCAGGTATACAATGATAAAATGAGTAGGAAAAGTACAGCACAAAAAGGCCAACTAGCTGTTATACTCAGGCCAAAAGGTAGATTGCACCAATGCTTATCCTTATCCAATATCAATATGAGTAGTAAAATGTTGTACACACATGAAACACGTGCATTAGTGAAAAGGATATAAATGAAATCTTCACCATAAATGAGGGAGTTCCAGGCGACACATTCAACTTTGAGTTTGTCGCTGAAAGGAGGGACGAGGAGACAATAGTCGAATAGATCCTAGTAGAAATCGTAAATGAGCATGTCATCCGCCTTCACTTCTGCATTGTTCCGTCGTGGCGGCAGAGCAATAATCTTCGCCGCACTATAGATATAGCTTTGCCTACACCTTCCCCGACCTGACTCAATACATCACTCATCTCTCTCTTCTTCTATCGCTTTTTTTTTACATACTTGACAATTAGGACGTAATTTGGCGTTATTTTGAACTCTAGCTGTTCCACGTTGGCATATGAAATAAAGTGTTTTTAAAACAAGCGCTCTTCTGTAAATGAGCTTAGCTGAAGGACTCAAAAGGACATTGTCACAACATACCGAAGTCTCTGCCCCCTCCCTATAAAAGCAGATTCAGGGTACTTTTCCATACTCCTCACTCCTAACCCCTAACACGACCTCCTTTAACTTTCGTCATTTAACTGATTATCGTTGTCTCATCTTATTAGAAGTCTCGTACAATTGTCCATGATAATTTTTCCTGATTCTTGACTTATTGTTGTTATAGTCCTAATGTAAAATTTCTGTATATTGTTTCAAAAAGGTTCAATTACCCAAGTTTGAGGTCTGGCGATCGACTCTCAATTGGGCTGCACCTAGGTGACTGCTTCTGCTTTTGACGAAGTCGCATGCTCAACTCCATGGTCTTCATCCAATTTTCAGTATAGTCATCATTGGACGAACATACGGTTGAACTACACAAGTTTGAGGTGCAAAACTCAATTTTGGAACAAACCTAACGAACCCGAACCTAAATTAACACAGACGCGAGCTTCATTCGCGATTACGTTCACCGTGGAAATCCCACTAGTGCGCTACGCGCTCATGCTAGGAATTATATAATCGCCATTCCTAATGGCTCCTGGATATCGCTTCTATGAAATTGCAGATTCTTCTTCTATAAGCGTGACGAAAAATATGGAGACGATGTAGTACAATGGAACAACAGCAATATTTGTTGAACAATTCCCATTTTACTACCAAGTGGTCAATATTGTGAAAATCATTTCAGCAAGGAAATTCATATGTTTATTGTAAAATTAGATGCATCTAAAACTATAATACATCTCAATCCTATCTTCCTCGTGGTAAACGACGATGATTAATATAACAACAATACTAAACGTCTTTAAAATCTATAACGTCTTAATAAGATTCTTAGTGATTAAGAATTAAAGAACTCAATGTTCATGATCAAGTTGTACATAACGAATACACCGACACTACTTACACTTCAGTTATCGCACTTTCTGATCATCATGTCTTTTCACGTCTATATAGAATAATTAAGCTCTCAAATTTTAGCGTTGTTCTAAACTTTTCCGTATCTTCCATAATGTGAAGGTTTTTTCACTTACGGGCAGCATTTAATAGCCCGAAGCAGTCTGAACTTAGTTGCTGCAAGAGACACCTAACCACTTCATATATTCGCCCCGGTCGTTCGACTGCACGCCATTTGCCGGATTGACGTGAGGGATACGATCCATATACACATAACACATGCACGTGTGCATAAATCGTTTGATCTATGTGAAATCCAAGAGCAATCCAGAGCAACAATATATTATTCCGTATTCCATACGTCACAAGTTAAGTACAATGACACTTTGTATTATTATTACACTATTACACTTTTTGACCGCGGTCCACTCTTCAATCTCGACCTTAAAGATTGCTTCACTTAATTTGGCGAATAACCTGCTAGAAATCCCTTAAGAATGAAATCCATGTGGTCATCATAATAAAAACAATAAACAAAAACTACATCGGTTTGACACTTTGTTGAAAAATAAAACATAACTGCTTTATTACCAAATCCATCTAGGAAACGTCTAACAAATGCAGATTTGAAGAAAAAAAAACGGAGGAAAACGTTCATTGCGGTAGAAGGAGGATTTTCCTAAGCATCATGATGAACATTGAATACAGAAGAATTGTACATATACATATGTATGTACACTTAGGCAATTGTTAAATTTTCACACAATTTGTTAAATGAATCTTTTCGACATTAATGCCACTACTGTATACACAAATAGTAGAATATACAAGTAAACACCTGAAATTAAAAGAAAGTAAGACAGCTCGTCAGTTGTTTTACGATGAAATGATACCTTCATAACACTGTTATTCCTGTATAGCCTACCCTAGCTCAACACTATGCAACGAGATCCAATTCGAGAATGAATAATCATCGATTGAAAGCAACAAGTTCGAAGACACTAAAGCTCTAACGCCCATGACATGACTTCCTAGTTTATTTCTCTCTCGTACAACTGTTCTATGCACTGATGATTTTCGTGTGAAGTAACATCTCAAGGAGCCATTTCATAATCCAATCATAGCTATTTCATTTCACCCATTGGCCCTCAATATTGCTTATAATACACCCATTCATTGCCCTCTCTATGAATAACCGTGCTGGAGCTTCTCCACTAGTCTGGTGTGTTTCCAATCTAGCCATACTGGGGGTTCTCCATTGGTCTGGTGTGTTTTCAATCTAATGATATGTCACTATATAGTAAAGGAAATATGCAAGTGACTTATGCGTACTAATTGGACGAAGGTTACATGTTATCTTATCCGCTCCAGAAGCTGTACCGCTCATCGTCGTTTTATCGTAGCCAAAATATCGTGAACAAATTGTATCTCTTCAAAAGTACATTTCAGGGATTTGCAATTGAAACTTTGATACAAAAAAGTTTAAATCTGGCTTCCTCGTTACAAATCCTTTATAATAGACAAAGGTGGTAGGTAGCATGTCTAGGCTTGAAACTGTAATATATTGTCCATAGTTGTGCTGACATGCAAAACTCGTCACTTCAGGCGAGACTCGAACCCACACTTAAAGATATCCGGTCTGCCGCGCTGATCCATTACACTACCGAGACCCTTGCTCTGCGACCACTCAATGCTTCACTTATAGTAAGTGGGTACCATTATCAACACTCACCCGCTAACGAGTAGGATCTGGCGAGCCGATATCGGCATAATGGATCACCACGGCAGACCGGATATCTGTAAGTGTGGGTTCGAGTCCCGCCTGAGGTTCCGAGTTTTGCGGCCATCTCAGCACAACTATGGACAATGTAATAAAAATGTCTGTCAAGAGACTAATGGCAGAACACTTCGCTCTCTCCCTACATAATTGATAGTTCGCATTGTTCTCCATGTTAATAGAATATATTTTCTTTTTTCTTCAATGTACCATTCATTTCTCTACTTCGTTTAATTTATTCCACATCATATCTTCTTCGGTATTCATAAAAAGCTTGAGGAGAACGCTCATCAGGAAAATTGCGCAATGATTCTGAATAACCCACCGGTCCCCTTGTATAAAAAGTACGCGTGCAAGCACTTCGACGGCTCAATGTCTCTAATCTGAAGAAAGATTATTGTCGTACGATGTGCAAATCATATATGTATTTCGCTGTCTTCAACAGTCATCTAGCCCAGGAAATTTGCCGCATTTATGCTTTCCAACGCACACTGAGTATACGAGGGTTCAGCGAATTCCACCTTCACATTAAGGAACGAATGATGTTGAGTTAAAATTTATCCTTGATCGACTCCAAATCATAATAATAGGCAGCAGAGCAGACATTTGGTCTTCACTAAGAAAAATTGACAGCGGCGTACGGTAATCACAAATATCCCGACAACAAAGACTTTTGAAATAAGAAACTGCCCTAAGCCGTTCGAACAATTCTTTCTAATTTGTAGATGTTTTTCATCAAATTTTTTAAACTTTCTGCAGTTGTAATATGTGCTGCTCGATGCATCATGCTTCTTGTTGTTTCAAGCATCCTATTCGTTGCCATAGAAATGCGTACAGATCTTCTCAAGAGAACTGAAGCATATTCAGCACATTCTTGCGACACCATCACAAACAGTAGCTTGTAGGTCGAGTTTTTCATCATTGCCTGTCATGTTTAGCAGGAATTCAATTGAAAACGTGTTCATCCTTTTGCGATGAAGCACTTCTTTTTCCATTGTTCTGTAAAATCAAACTTTCCACGTAAAATGCGATAATATTATCTAATACAGAAAGATAGTACTGTCGTTATATCGAGAAGAGCAGGAAGAATATAACAGATCCTTGGATGAGTCGTTCCGTTAAGTACCACGTTTACCAACTACTTCCCTTCTTCGAATAGATCACGCGTTCTCAAAAAAACAAAATAAGAGCAAAAGTGCAGCGAGGTACTCCCCATCTTTATTTCAATTTTCCAATCCATATTTACCCATCCAATTTTTCTCTAAATTACTTCCCCCTTAAGGTCGAAGCCTTCAACGACAAATTTTGTTTTTAAGCTTTCGACTACTTTTTCCAAACAATTGTAAATGCTATCATATGACCCCATTCATGAAGAGGAATTTATGAATGAGATGATAGAAGTTCGCACTAATAGATGAAATAGGACTGAATGGATCAACTTTATGTACAATTTGTGTGGATACCCTTCTTTCCACGAATAACAAGGATTTCTTCGTTATCTCATGTCACTTAATCTCTCTTTGGTCTCCACATTAATTTAATGCATTCTGCAGCTCAAAGGTAAGCGTACAGAGCAGAGACTGTTCTGCCTATCTATCTATGTACAAAGTACCAGTTCTTCATAACATGTCATCGGCGTTGTCCAACTCCATTGACGTTCAACTGCAACCGGAATTTGATCGTTTTCCAATACGGAGATGTTTTCACAAAATCCTATTCTCTAATCCTCATCGATTTCGCTAAATGCAGCCAGCCATTCGTCACCATTTATGAACCAGAGAAATATTGCCTCGTGACTCGATTCCGTCAGAACGCCCACAATTCTTGAAAGCTTTATATTGACATAAATAACAAGAACAGTTGATATAGAAATAGTGCTATCGAACTGAGCTTCGTGTTGTAAAGTCTTGAAAATGCTTCCCAATATTGTAATCTGGTATTAACAAATCACATCTCTTCACATGACCGTCACTACAAGAATCCACGGTCCACGTAAAAAGTAAGAGCAAGCGATCCATCTGGAAACTATTCTTCAATAAAAATGTTATGTGAGGAATAACTTCGGAAAAGTGAGTGGTTCAGATGCGGCTCGTTGTAAAATGACAATATTCATAAACTTCCTTCGTTCGTCCACTACCTGCCAAGATGACTAAGACCACAGTCAGGTGTCCACTGAATGTTTCCGCCATCTGACTGGATTTATACGCATGTAGAATATCGCTGTTTCAGTCTACCAAGTACTTGACTTCACGGCAAATTTCTTTGACAAAGTCAATCATTTTTTCTTCACGTGACTCAAAAAGTACAAATCTAAACTACATAATGATTATTGATATTTTGAAAAAATCTAAATCACAATGTTCGTTCCACCATTTATCATTTCATTATCTACAGTAGCTATTAACGGAATAGTGGTCAAAATATAGTTGTTTCTGAAAACGGATCTGAAAAGAATTTCAGTGAATTGTCACAATGATTATTTCAAATCCTATTATGCATTACCTCATCAAAAATGTTCCTCAATCCAATTTATACCACCTAAGTGGCTATTCAAATCATATAAAAAGTTACCGCGTAACATTAGGAAAACATGAGATCGTATAGTAAAAATGGTTAGAAAGAAATCTTAAAGTGAGTTGTATGAAGAAAAACGTGGTGGAATTTAAGAGGAAAAAATGGTGAAAGAATAATTACAAATAATGGATTCAAAAAAGCAGATCTTCCAGTATCCCACAACTCCGTCAGCAACTTCTATTCACATTTTCAATTTAAAAATTTCTCAATACGCCGTAGTAACAAGCACAGACACATCACTTGATTGGTGATCCAAACAATAATCTAAAACAAAGAATAGAACGTTCTCCACAATCCATATTGTGTAAGTGAACCTCCACATTAATCAAACTTAACTCACTAAGACTCATATCATATAAATACTCAACGCAATCGAATAAGACAAGTGAAACGCGCCATGAATTCGTCTTCATAGGGTCGCCATGAATCTTCATAGGATTTATCGCAACTCTGTCCATATTTATACTTATTGTATACAATTACTTGGGATAAACAATCTCTACTGAGTCAGCCACTACTGCTTATTTTCCTTCATTTTTCTGCTGTTCACATGAATAATAAGGGCTTGAGGCAAATGTAAACCATCTAACAAAACAAAAACACTGCGGCGTCACATCTTATCATTGCGCTACGAACCCATCCTTTCCTCCTCTTGTTCTAATAACTCAACACGAAATATGTTTTCAAATGAAATGCACAAGCCAAAGCTATGTGTCGCTTGTTTCAAACGAAATTCGAGAACGTTCCATTTCCCGATTAATACTTGTATACATATTTGATGTATAAGCGACAACAACGTACACATATTTTGAAATAGCGCTTTACTTTGGTAAAATGCTTGAAGAAAGTGTTCTTTACGAAATAGAGGATACTTCCTCTTCTACCTCGACTTCTAAATAATTATTTTTCATTAATAAGTCAGTCTGTGAAATACTCAGTAACACTAATGTAATGCTGACATCTGCATCTCTGCAAAAACTTTGCTACATTTCGATTCAAAAGAATCATCCAGAGTTCAGTAACATCATCAAAATAAAATCACCAAGATCTGAAGATTGCAATTGTAATAATAATTCAGCTTAGTAGCACAAAAAAAGTTAATTGCTTACACTACTGAAAAAAAGGCCAAAAAAGGTTGTGGACTCAAGTTCCGTTACATATCAAAACAAGTTGAAACCATCGTTGTTGCCGAAGATACATCCCTGCATAGTGGATAATGATGAAAGAAGCTTTTTTGAATAATAGGTCTACCGAAAGGGTCTCTCCGTTTCGCAGGTGCTCCTTTGGCGCATGTCGCCTTTTATTCTTTAACATATGCATACTGAAGTAACAAATTAACGAAAACTAAGTTAATTCACATTAGCCTCAATAGTGTACTCATGGCTACAGATAAAGTTCATTTACGGCACTGTAGTTTTTGAAAATTTCCACCAAAAATAAGTTTTACGAAAGCATGTAAAAACTTTTTGAAAGCATTTGGTGAAGCTGCAGTTTCCGTGAGAACATACAGCGAATGGCTCGAAAACATTGGAGCACGTCATTTCGACTTTTCTGATAAAGCACGTTCTGGGTGACCAACTCTGATTGACGACAATGCTACTAAAGCGATGTTGAATCAAGGTCCTTTTCTGGCAGCACTTAAGATCACAAAGAGACTTAATTTACCTCAGCAAATCATTTTGCACTCTATGAATAAAGTAGGATTGGTGTGGAAATATTCAATATAAGTGCCACATTAAGACAAAGCATTTGAATGATCGAGTCGTCGAATGAACACATGTGCCTGTACAAAACAAAACGAGTGCTTTCTGAACCTGATGATCACTGAAGGATAAAGTGGATCAGTAACGAAAAATTGTAAGGAGAAGGGTAAATTGTGAGCTTGAAAACATTGACCTTCATCATCTAAACCATACTTGGATCTGATATGAAAATGTTGTATATATGGTGTGACTTCATTATGAGCTTTACGAATCGAACGGAAAGCTCATTTTGAAAAAATGTTGTGAGCAACTGGACAATTTAGATACAACAGTACAAGAAAAGAGGCCGGCAATGTATGGTACGAATGACATCTCACTGCATCACAGTAATGTCAGGCCACACATGCTGCTTTGAGAATTCTTCAAAAAAATTGCAAAACGAAGCTAAGAAACTCTGTTGCACCTATCTGGAATCAGCATCATACCAATCACTTGCCTTTACAAAATTTCTTGAAGGGTGAAAAAGTCAAAAATTTAGTGCATATCAAACAAACAACGGTCCAATTTTTCGCATCAAAAACGGGATATTAAGAAAATTGGGATATATAAATTGCTCTTCGGCTGACAAGTAGTCCTTAGTAATAATAGCAGCTAGATTTTTTAAAATAAAGTTGTTTAATAGTAAGAAAACATGTATTTTGTTTTGTTTCAAAAACGGCTGAATCCTTTCAGTAGACCGTATTCTATCAGAAAAAGATTTTTTACTTAACTTCAACTCAGACCAACAAGCTCCCTAAACGCCAAAAGTCTTATCCATTGGTGATAAAATATTTGATTTTGTCATGACAAATTTTGTACATGCAAGACTAGCCTCCTTACAGAGGCCACCTAAGTCCAACCTATATTGTACTCCGGTACTACTTGTTCTATTCTATAAACGGACACAACTTCTCTACCAAGACTAAATGAACGTATTTTGGCTACTAGTCACTAATTTGGTAACAACTATTGAGCATAAAAAATTGATAGAATATCGACGAGATCGATCTCTGTAATCATGACCTATAATCACGGATTATCTGATCCACTAGTAATTTGTATAACATACTTCACTTTTGAAGATTCTTTGTATCGCACTTGGAATTTGTTTGACCGGAGACACTACCGGGGTGTTTCCGAACAAAACACTCGTTGACAACAAAAGCCTCTCTATACCATAACTCCTGGAACGTCAAAAACATGAACTCTTAGAACTTCAAGGATACGAAAAAATAATGTGGTTTCACAGCGTAATTTGTGAGGAAAAACACTTACCTCAGGGGGAAGATTGTCCAAGGTAAATATTTTAGCACCACGCTTATATAAGTAAACCAGATTCAGGTGTTCATTCCACTGAAAAAACATTGGAGTTAATAGGATTCGCGCAAATAAATGTCAGCAATGTTACTTGAGGATGGTAAATCGATTCTACTGAAGAACACCACAGGACTTTGTCAACGACATCACGCTCCGTGTGTGCTACATAACACCTTTACGGTATGAGATCAAAGTCAAGATTTTACACTGCATCAGAAATTTGTATTAAATTATTTAAACCAGTTTTTTGTTCACCTGTTACCATAGTAAATACTCTAGAAAGAGTAAGAGACGTAAACGGCTGTAAAGAAGAGTGACTTATTCAAAATTCTTTTACAAAACATTCACTATGGAAACATGTAAACATCCAAAAGCTATGCGATCCTAATAAGAGGAATGGATAGATCTGGCAAGAACTACTTGTCTTCTTGTTTGCAATCGTACCAAGTATGAAAACGTTAGTAGGACGCTTCAAACTTTACAAACATTTTACAGTCATCACGTATGGTAAAACCCTACATTTTCTCTACCAATAATAATCCCCTTAGATCATTAATTTACGGAGCTTCAATTTCAAGTCATTCAAATTGTTTGTACACACACTACATAGGAAACAACCGTTCCTTACTAATCATTCTTGCACTCCTGCCACCTAATGAACTTAACTGATTTTCTATTTTAATTTTGATTACTATTATTAGTATTAGTATTACTTTATGGAAACTTTGCACGTAATCCTTTCCTACTCAAGTTTAAGGTCTTGTATTCGACTCTCACGTAGTGTGGCTTCTTGTGTTTCCAACGAAGAAAGACGCACACTCACCTGCGACCGTTTACATCATTGCCGAACCAAAGGATTGTAATTTTTCATACCGACGATGGGAAAGGGAACAAACCTAACTTCGCGATCTGTCCCACGATAGTAACTACTAGATCCGCCAAAACCGAGTAGATATATCATTTAAATACCTAGATTTCAAATTAACACGCTACCAATCCATGCATACATCTGATTTTCGGAAACATTTAGTATTGTTGTATGCCTCATAAAGTACTTGTTGTCCTCTGCTTTCATTGTGTCTGTGTCTGTGTGTTCACAGTTTTGGCAACAGGTTCTTCCTTTTGTCCTGTACTTGCCACAGAAGGTGTAGATGAGCTTTCGCGAACGAATAAACAAAGGAAGTTCTTTTTAAATACTTCCTACTTTGTAAAGCTCTCCCTTAGTTGTAAACAATGGGAGTGTTTTCTGTCGTGCGACTCACCTATTTTGTAATTGGTAACGTATTCGTTAAAATGTTGGAGGTAAACCTTAAGATAGAAGCTCCCTTCACTACAGTGATTTGGATTGGACATCTCATATTATTGGAGTATACCTTATTTCCATTAGTCACATGGATTGTATCGATTCGGGTTCGTTTGCTGTTTAATAAATCACAAATTGTGTACGAGCACCTCAAACTTGTGTAATTAGACTGAGAGTGAGATGAGGAGAGTCATTTGGATGGCTAGACGAATCATCCAATGAACGAAGAGTGGAATGTAAAAAACAAAGAAAAAGTTAAGAACTTTAATATCTTTAGCCACTCGTAGTGATATGAATGATAACTGGTGAATGTTTTCCTCACTTTGTTGTTAGAGCGGTGGTACATTGGAGAATGGAGAGGGAAATAAGAAGCATTTGCTAAATGAATTCTTGGTGTACAATTCTAATAGTCATTGCAATTGTCGTATTAACCGCAATTTTATTTATTTTGCAATGATATTGTAATGTCCATGGTTGTGTTGAGATGGCCGCAAAACTCGGAACCTCAGGCGGAACTCGAACCCGCACTTACAGATGTCCGGGTCTGCCATGCTGATCCATTACACTGCCGAGGCCCTTTCTCTGCGACCACTCGATGCTTCACTTATACTAAGTGGGTACCATTATAGGTAGACCGGATATCTGTAAGTGCGGGTTCGAGTCCGCCTGAGGTTCCGAGTTTTGCGGCCATCTCAGCACAACTATGGACATTATAATGTCGTATTATCGTCGTACCACTTTACTGTTGCTGTAATTTTTGAAATGAACGTTTAATCTGAAAAAATTCAAAGGTGAACAAACTTAATAGTTACAAAATCCACTTCAGCGTACAACTGATTCCAGTTCTGATTTAAAGACAAATTGAAAAACGACCTTTTTTTTTAGACGAAGTTCATTAAATTGTCAATGAAAAAAGAACATAACACTAATGATGCTCAACTACTTAGTAGAAAATGAAGGTTCTTAAGAAGAACGTTCATAAGGAAAAAATGACACGACTGAGGAGGTAAGAAACATCATAGACAGAGGTCAAACACATCCAAAATCGATGTGACCAACCAAAGTGCAAAGGAGTAAACATAGAATTGTGCAGAAACAAAGAGGTAACACACTCATCATCAATACTTTTCAACGAAACAACTGCTAAATAAATCAAGTCAGCATTTGTTTTAACTCAAACATTGGGTTGGCAAATAAATATGAAAGAGACTCATGATTTTTACTTGCGAGTGTAAACTTGCCAAATGTGTTGCTAACTTTGTTAAAGGATTGTCGACGTTTTTGAAAGAATGCTATAATTCCACATTTGTAAAATTTTAGATTTTCGCATTATACGAAACTATTGAATAACACATTGAGTTATATGAAATTTCACATCATCAATGTTATTGAAAGCTTATCTATTAAAGGAAGAGGATGAAGAGGAGGAGGAGGGAATAACGTAGTGGTTCAGACCTAGTACACCCAGGGCTGCAGAAACTACAAGACTTATAAAATCGACATCCCTTCGGAGTCCGCTAAAGCTTATCTTATATGACCATAAATATGTAGCGCTTGCCTTTATAGTATTAATACAACACTCTGACAATTTGCAGCCCTAGCTTCTTCTTGATCTCATGTGTTGCGCCATGGAGATGTAAATTGATCGTGGACTTGATAAGGGACTGTTATCAACATTGAAAGTACAATAAGATCGTTGTTGTCTAATTTTTTTGTCCAATTTTTTAGTGAAAAATCAACAGAACGAAATCTAGCGAACCAATTTTAACACTGTTCTTACTTGAAGGTAGCATTCTCACACAGTAAATATGTTGATTGTATGCCTGTGATGCGTTTATGTCAAATGGAATATGGATTTTTTGTTATTTAACCGTTAAAATAGAATAGAAATGAGACTGAATTGATTTATACACGACCCCTTATTTTTCATGAATACAATTGGAAACAGCAAGAGAATCATGTAAGAAGTTACAAATTCAAAACACCTTGATAGAGCAAAAAGAATGTGCGTGCTAAGATTTACGAAATCCGTCATCACTTACTTGCCAACCAAAACAGATTCAATCATCACAAACAGATCACAAAATGACTAGGGACAGCCACTATACTGATCACAATATCGATCAAATTACATCAAATGTCGTAAATTGATGAAAATACTAGGAATTGATCACATCTTGCGATCGACCAAAACTACGGCGCCGTGAGAGTACCGTACTTCATTTGAGAACTGATATGGAAATTTCATACAAACAATTATCTGTCAGAAATACTACTTCGGGTCGAGCAGTATTCAAAATCGCAAGATTCAAACTTTCAAACAAACTGCTACTTCAAACTCAAGCTTCTAACTTACAGCGTCGTTGTGCAATATTATTAATGTGTTCCTCCAATGACTGATAGTCATACCCTTTTATATCATAATTGAGGAGTAAACATTGAACGCATGCCAAACATATGCAATGAAAAAAATCCTTTTGTCATATAAAAACAAGAGGGATAGACACCGTGATGAATTCTAGCGATTGTTAACAATAAGTTGTAAACATCAACATCAAAGATGGAAAGATATCAGAATATCAGTAAAAGCAAACCTGTTCTATAATTTTCCTCTGAAGGAAAATAATCATATAAAAAATATGATGCAAAAATTTAAGCTACGTGTTAGACTGTACGAAAACTATCGATAAACGGCGATTATAAGAACAAAAAAGAATGTAAAATTCAATAACTGAGGAACTACTCACCTTTTCTTTCGGCATTACAGCGGACCTATAAAGGTCATCCTATAGTAATTCAAACCAGAATCGATATAAATCATGATAATTTTTCAGTCTATAGGCTTTAAACTGTATAAGAGAAGATTATATCAAGATCCTATACCATGAGATAGCTAGTGATGCAATAATAAATAGAATTATAAACTAGATTGTACACTACAAATGTTCCCAGCTTACATTTCAAACGAGAGAATATTTGACGATAATTTTAATACTGCCCATAGCAACTTGTCTTATGAATCTCAACGAATGAAAAAAAAAACAAAACAGATGAAAATTACGTTGGCTGGGAAGCAAAAAGAGGTTATATGCCACTGATATAAGAAAAGTTTATAAGTACATGAGCATTAGCGTAATTTATCTCGCTGTCGTGGTGCTAAACCCACTCGTTTTGATGTTATAGTGGTGTTCGAATGGTTCTAACTTATACAATGACTTGAGAATACCAGTCTGTTGATCTGTCAGAGCTGCTAACTCTCCTAGATTATCCTGGAATCATCTCACCGACCCTTATCGAATGGAAGGTTCCAATCGACCTAGATTCGAACCCGAGTATATGGTTTACCAACCACGTGTCACTGCGGCCAATCCTACTACTGCGCCATGCGACAGTTTGACTTGCGCACAACATGACTTAGAGGGGTGCGACAGGAATACAGAATTGCAGAGATAGTTTAGTATATAGTTCTGTGATTAAGGTCCTAGTAATTCTTTGATTTTTTTTGTAGAAGTACTAAAATGATTGAATCCATAAGATACAACCAAGTGGGTACCGTACCGATCATTCTTAACTAAATCATTGAAAGTTTAAGTTCATTTGATTTCGTTAACAACAGAGCAATTCCTGGAGCCAAAGTACTTTTCCTCAAGTAGTCATCCCAACAACATACTTTTGTGCCACTAGATCAAGAGCATCATGCTTCCTTTGCTTTCTAAATTGCGTGTGACTGTAAGAATTTGAGCAACTGCCTACTTATTGCCAACTATTGCTGCTGGAGGTGTCAAACACTAGTTATGTCGGAGATAATGAAAATTAATTAAACATGAAGTTACAAAAAACTGCAAAACTCTAATAGACCTAGATGGTAATAAATGTATAATATAAGTGAGGGCGACGAAAGCGAAAACGATACTGTTTTGAACAGTCTCTTGATACACTTCTGACCCACAGTCCAAGTAACATTTCGCAGATATTTGACGAAAATCAGCTAGAATACACGTGAAATACTACAACATCGAAAGTGATTTGTCTCGAACGAAGACACCTTTCGAAGCAAACTTTGAGAATTCGAAAACAGTTATCACAGATCCTGAAAAAAAGACAGGATATCGATTCCAAATCTTCGCTGCAGTCTCAACCAAACACCACATCGATCCGGTTTAGCAAATCGGTACCAAACTTGTCCACAAAACCACAAAAATTTTGACAAATATTGCTTGATGATCACAATTTATACCCCTTCATAAAGTATTTGCAACGTTTGCAACACATCATGATACTGAAGATTTCAGAAAAAATAGAAACAGCTCAAACATGACGATGAAAAAAAGCTGGCACTCAAGTCAATGGATAGAGACTACAGAAACAAATAAAAATGAAACGAATAAATTTGGAAATCCCATGAAATACACGGTGGGAAACCACGACAATAAATATAACTTTGGATTAATCGTAGTGATATGGATGAAGTGAAGACCACAATGAGCTAAAAGTATGTGAAACGTCCAAAGAATTACGAATTGTAATGATAGATATCATTCAAGTTTGGCTGAGATCATAACTATATTAACGTATCTCTATATTCTTTCACAGATATTCTACATATTTTCTATCAACTACGATAGGTTATTATAATGATGGCCTTATACCCTTAATGATCCTGAGCTAAATGAAAAACTTGCAAACTCAAGTGAGACTTCAACCCACACCTACAGATGTCTAGCTTATTTTGCTATCGCTTACACTACCAAGACCCTCGCTCTAGGATCGCTCAACGCTTCACTTATTATTTCTAAATAGGTATATTATTAGTACTCGCTCGTCCATCACTGGGTTCGACCCAATTAGTCGAATCTTTCGCAGTATTTCTTAAATCAATCTTTTGTAAACCATGGTAGATTATGATGGTTCTCAATAATGTTTATTTAATACATATATCTTTAATTATACTGAGTTTATCACAAAACTTAGGACCTCAGGAGGGATTCGAACCCCTATTTATGGATAAGATAATAAGATAATTGTTGGCGTTGATCAATCCCTTGTGGTGGGATGCGCCCCCGCATTCATGTTCAACGTGATATCGTGGAGGTGGGTTAATGCGTGCCTGGGCTATTCATGAATTGCGGTGAACACTCTT
>KN716385.1:82367-102792 GCA_000816705.1 Dictyocaulus viviparus
CAGAAGGACCAGTGCGTGCAAAGGCCCTGAGGCGGGCGGGAACCTGGCACAATGGCAAGAAATCCGTATTGTTGCACGATGATTGTAATCATAGACTTTTGTAGGTAAACATTTATATGTATCGACGACAAAACTATATAAATAACGACGAATTACGGAGATGCAGCACAATGCAACAATACATATCACGAAAAAATCAATAATAGATAGATATAAACGCATTATTTATGGTATGGTAAGTAAGGACACTAGACAATAACCAATCGCATCAAGTTGTCAAAGTGTAAAATGAAAGGTACTCACCACCTTACCTCACATAGACAGTCGCTGAGGAATTGGGTCAATAAAAACATCATATGCGTGGAAGAGGTAGATAGATGCGTTATTTAAATGCACGACAAGAGTATAAAAAGTTGGAGCGTAACTGAATGGTAGATTTCGAATAACGACCAACAAAGTATTTTATGAACTATTTTTTGATGCACTAAAGTGACACCGTCAAGGCACACTATGGCAGACGTCTAAGCGGTATCCTCAAATCGAAGCTGTGATGATCTGCACTAAATCTCCGAAGGGCTATCGTATTAGAATTAAGCGACAGTTTAATCCTCTTTGTTTGTCAGATCGAATCGAATAGTCTTTATCGGGTGGATAGACTATGCCAAAAGTTAGTAGACGTCAGTATACCAAAAAATTTTGCCTCATATGTTAAATGAGTTTGAAGCATAACTTAACAGTATCACACTATGCAAAATTCATGGACATCACAAAATTTCTTGACGTTTACATTACCGCTCTCCTTTAGGGGTTTTGCCACTTTCACAGATTTTAAAAACTGATCTTATTATTGCCCTAGCATGCTTTCTATGAAATGTTTGTATCATCAGTTTATTCCGTAACTAGCGAACAATTTGCATAAATAAACAGATAAGAATTCGTTGAAATTCAAAATTATGCGAAACGCTACCTATATGAAGAAATTGGTAAGATTTCGGAAAGCAGGCTTGATCTGAAATTGTAAACAGTTTTCGTGAAAAAAAGAAATAATTTTGAAATTGAAGAAAAAAAACTGTTAAAGAGTCCAATAGAACTTACTTGCTATCGCTACACATCTCACGTCCGCGCTTCATATGGGACGACCGCTCCATAGGCACAAATCAGAGAACAGAACTGTTAGTATAAAGCTAAAGGATTTCCGAAAGCTCTACGAAGCTAAGAGCTAACAATGTTGACCAACATAGCATGCGAATCAATTGTAAACGTAAGCCATGCTAATTTGCCAGCTGAAATGATTATCAATGTATAAATTTCGAATGATATCGAGTCAAACCGATGTGTTCATACGTGTGATAGATACGTAGTAAAGCGAAATATAATGAAGTAAAATGATAGTACATATTCGTGGTAAGAAGTACAACAACGCAAATGCACGGTGATAACTCACGAAATAACTGCAGATGCCTCTTGGATCAACGATCGTCATGATATCATTGAAAAAATATTACTCAGTTATGAATTTTCACTTCTAGCAAATTTCAACTTCAATTTCATTTTCACTGTTAGCAAAAAGTAGCGTCACGAAACAAAGCTAACATAAGAGAAACCATAAACCATAAGAGACTCAATCAGGAACTACGATCACGATCGCTTTACGAACAGTCGTGCCTTGTACATGACAGTACTGATATGATTAGGTTGTCTCACAAATTCTCTCGCATCATTGCTTTACCCAACTTTTTTTACTGCTTCCAAATTAGGTTATTGTCTAAGAGTTGTGGTATATCGGAGAGCGCACTAATAACTTAAGCAAGGTTATTATAGAAAAGCGCAAGCATTGCAGGTCAATAAAGAGAAGATCAAAATCGATCAGCGATAGTTACAGTCGATAATGTTTTAAGAATACCAGCTGGACACCAATCTAAGGAAAACAGCCCGGAATATGAATACTGAGTTTATGCTGGAAGCACTACTACCCGTGGAACTATGAGCGACTGGCCCAAGCACTTTGACGAAAGCTATAAGAGTTTAGAAAATCAAGTTCACTCTGGTCGGTCAAGTCACCTTAGAAGAAAACGTTCTGGCCATATAATGGTGAAGAATCCGGATTTCATTATCAGCGATTTGTAGCAGAAATTTGAATACGGCTGTGATAACATAAACCATTTAAATTAAATAAAATACGGCAAAATCATGTCGTGGAGCACCTGTGCATTGAACAACTACGACCACGACCAGGCCCACGCGTGATCACATCTAGGATAGCCTTCTACTACGACCGCAAAGGTAGGTCTTTCTGGAGTTGGTCATCACTCAAGATGAGTCCTGGGTCTATCACGGAAACGGACGCCTACGACCAATTACTATGCGATGACCACCAATTCGACCGAAGCTTGACTTTCATTCTCGGAATATCAAGCTGTTTTTTATGCAAGGGCTCAGGTTCGGTAGCCGTAAAGTTTTTATTCCAAACCTGAGTGATCGTACCTCAAACTTGGGTAATTGGACCGTTATTTAAATGATGCATGAAATCAATACATTAAGATTATAATAATAAATAATAGATATACGTAATAGGATTACCATAAGGAACTCATGATTCTGTGATTATGGAATCAGGTAACAATTGTTAACCAGATGCCAAAAGTGAGAAGAATATTATATTAAGGTCAACAAAAAATATATCTAAAGTCATTCTATAAAGATTACCATGGACAACCGCATGAGACTGATCATATAATGAGACAACAATAAATAATGAAATACAGAAGGTAAAACGACGATGTGTTAGTGATTAGGTGTGAAGAGTGAGTAGGAGGCGCCTATCGTAAATGCTTATATAGGGAGGAGGTGGAGATCTCGAGGTGTTGAATTACTGTCCATCTAAGTATCTCAGCCGGTCCTTTCCGGACGTCAATATCAGACGCTAATTTTTTTGAAATTTCGAAATGCTAATGACCTTCTATGAATTGAGAGACTTGACCTTTTGATTTGGCTTGTTGCACTTATGAGACGCTGATTCAAAAAATCAATGATCAAGTAAGCCCGGAAAGTCACGCACTAAAGCGTTCTTTAGAAGTATAGATGTTAAACCTGAATGAGGAAACAATTTCTTAAGCACTAACTGCTGTGCGGAAATAAATTTAGATAAAAATAGATGGAGAAGATTCGACACTTATTAAGAATCTTATAAATATCTTTTAAAAATATCAGGGCTTGCTTATTTGTTCTTCTACATCCACCGTATGGGCTTAATATTATTCCATAGAATCATTTATTCAGAGCCCTTCAGGGCTGAAGGATTAGCTTATATCGGAATTAGTATGAGTGGTAGAGAGTGGAGTGAGCGTTGTATTCCTCATAAGCAACACACCTTAAATCTAGTTCATTAAAAATTTATTAAAACAATGCATGAAAAATAATACATCTAGATCACAATCGCTATGGAATAATCAATAATCGATGTAATAGCGTTGTCATGCAGAGTATGAGACTGTAACTGCTCAATGAGGTAATATTTGGTGGCGAAATACAAAATATAAGAAGATTAATATATCAAGACTAAGAATAGCAATAAATCCTGGGGTATTACATTAAGCTTATCATTACCAACTGCATAAGATTGATTATATAATGAGCAGCGATAACTAGCTAAATATAAGAGGTGAAATCATGTTGTGTTAGAGGTTATGAGTGAAGAATATGTGAAGCAGGTGCATACCGCAACTGCCTTATTAGGAGTGATACGGACACATCGAGATGTTCAAACAATGCCCTTTTGGATTCAGATTGTTGAAGGTTTGAGACCCTGGTTGAAAAAACCAGTGGTTAAGTAAATTCATAAGAAGTGAAAATTAATGCCCTTTTAAACCTGTCAGTTATGTCTGAATGCTGAAATTTAGGAGGAAAGTTCTGAAAGCCATATAATAGCACTATATGTTATAAGTTATATAAGAAGATAGACACCAATCGATATTAACTGATTGGGAATCGTTTCTATATAGCCCTGAAGGGAAATTCAATACTACAAGCAGGTCAAAAATGACCTCACCGATTTTGTTGGTAGCTAGCTTCATAATTTCTTGGAGAAAGACATCGAATCGTTACTCAGCAAATGGGTAAGTAAAATAACAATTGGAATAATAATGGTGTCGAAATGTTAAAGAAGATATGGACAATTTCATATATATATTGAAACAGTTGAAAATACTTGTTTACATAAATTTTACAAGACCGATATTTAAAAATCAATTATTTACACTGCGTTATTTTGGTTCAACAAAGTGCTTGAATGTACAACGAAAGTTGTACTACGATACTTTTAGAATCGGCCGATATCAAAGGAAGAAATAATTCTTACAGAGTTGATGCATGAAAAGAACAGCTCTTTCCCTCGAGAAGAGTACTGAATAGAAATAAAAGAAAACGACATTTTGCTACTCGGATTAAAAGTCACCATAGTTCTGAAATGATTTCTTATTGTAATTCATTGGGCTTGGAAGTCATAGTGTTTATTCTTTTCACTAATTTAAGCCTTGTGAACTACTAATCACAAACCTCGATAAGCTTATCTAGCATCAAAACAATTGATCCGGTTTTTACATGAATTCACTTCATAATATTTTCGTGGTACGTGTTAACAAAATACGAAAACAAACAATTTCAATATCACGGACAGTCGTTGCAAGTAAATAGTCAAAGGTCATAGTCGAGATTTCTGATTGAGAGAAAAATCCAACGTCATGCCAGATAGTTTCGTTCAAGAAGTTAAAGATAAACCATATAGTTTTATAAAATAGAGAATCTTTGACTCATTTAGACCCAGAAATCCAAGAATTAATCTACAAATTTACAGTAATATTAAATAAATGAAGATGCGATATTGGAGGACGTAACAAAGAGCAACTGACAAGACAGTCTCCCACATTCACAGGTTTGTTTTATGGTGAAAGTGATCTATTTTCCATATAACTATTGTATCAACGATCAACTCTGCAATTATTTCATTTTAAATTTGTAGTATTTCAACTGATCTCTGATCTCTTATAAGATGACCTTTGACGTTTCACGTTGATCAATCCCTGTAATAGTGCATATGTATTCATGTCCAACAAGATATCGTGTTGATTGAATGTGATTCGGTTGTGCACAATGACGTTAGGTAAAAAGATGAACCTGTTCTTTTTTCCAATTAGACCTCTTTTACTTCTCTGGAACAAATTTATGAAGCCAGATGTATTACATAGAAACCTCATACCACTGCCTCTCCACACCTCCTACTAGTGCGCTAGGTGATCATCAATTATCTGTAATAAATCTTACTATGGTAATCGTGTTTATCGTTATCGTTAAACAAATTTCACGTTCTACAGAACCATAGGTAACGGAAAGTCCCGTCCTACATAGTAATAGTTTCATTGATCCAAAAAAAAGTAGCCAGAATCAATTCAATTCCATACGAACTCTTGAATTAACTATTCAGACGGAACTCGCAGACTTCCGGCATGGTGTTCTACCGATTGCAGAACCGAATTTATTACTTTGTGAATGCTTGATACCTCAGCTAGCTCCTTAATGATAATGTGTTATCAGCAAGCACTCAACCGTTACCGAGTTCTACAAAGCGAGTCGATACAACCATTACACCACATATAATATGAGATATAATCATGGGTGCAAATAGAAGACCTCACTGGCGCAATCAGTAGCACACTATGCCTGAACTCTGCGAGGTACTGGTTCAAGCTCCGTCTGAGGTTACAAGTTCTCAACAAGTCAACACAATGGAGATAACAATTGTACCACTTCAAACCGAGATATTTCATTCCAAAAAATACGATTCTATTAAGCATTAATAAAGCGAAAATTCTAAAATCCTTAGACACAGCGATTCTTTTCACTGTCTTCAAGCTTATTTAAAATTATTTCAGTCTCATGTTTTCCAAATCAACACGTTATTCAAACACCTCAAACCTCATACAGTTCTTATGAAGTGATTAGCAAAATTTGATACTGATTAGCTTCAACTCAACTTACTGCATATATTTGGCTTTCAACGAAGTTTATACCACATAACAAACCATATGTAACTCTTGCACACGCATTTTTTCTTTTTTTGAATAAAGAAAAAAATTTTCCGTATAAAACTCAATACGGTAGCAGTGAACATAAACATCGAGTGAATGCTGTAAAAGAAACGACAGCAAAATGCTGAAATAGGATTAACTGTGCTCATTACTGATAAATATTACTAGTTATGTTCGAACATAATCAATTCGTATAAAATATGATAGAAATTGAAATGATATGATGCTACAAGCCAATGATGTATTGTCGAATGAAGAACTATAGCAGAAAAAATCGGCTTATACCTACAACCTCAATTTACTCGTTACTAGGAGGAGTTTTCAGTTATCGAGACTGGTTAAAAAACATGATAAACTTGATTTCAAATAGAAATCTTCATGCATGATGTTCTATGAACACAGATATTATCGAAGAAAAAAAAAGCGTGTTTCAGCCAGACAATCTCAGAGATTGCAATAAAGCTCATATGTGAGGAAAAGACTCTGTGACGGTTGAGATCTAGTTAAAGGAAATCATATTAACTGAACAAATCTACCGTATCTGTTCGTACTCAACTTCGTCTAGAAAGTAATAGAAATGAACTACTACGCACCAAATGGTAGTTAATAAATTGATAACACAATATTCAAGCGACATAACTGTTGTGATAAGGATACCAATTTTATTAAATAAGATTAGGGAAACTATTTCTTGTGAGATGCTTTACATGACCCTCATCAGTGTCATATCGTAGAGGTCATTGAGCGCTTCTCTGATATATACAGTGACTTGAGGTAACCATTCTCTAATACATCAGATCTGCTAATTATTCTAGATTATATCAATACGGAGGAATAGTGTGCTTGGATTGCGTGAGGGAGATCTCGGACTGTCCGCAACATGTTCCACACAACACTGCCTGGTAAAAAATTGACGATGAGATTAGTTACAAAAAGTGATGGCTTGGATAAACGGAGATACACATGAATCTTGTTGATTCATTCAGCGCTACAGGGTTTTTTTCTAGTTATCCATGCAATCGATCCCGCTTTTCTATTCAAAATAAAAACAAAACACTCTACTAAGATATTTGATATTGAAAATGAGTAATGAGGAAATATTGATCGCTATATAAACTGAACTCCTCCTGAACAGTTCTAATTCATACGCATTGTTAAGTTAGAGTATTTTTTGAAAAGATTTATCTCAAATAAAACAAAACATAGAAATTTTTAATATTTTTATTCAGAAATGAGCTTTTTCATAAAATGGAGAGCACTGTGAGAATCTGAAGTACTTTTCAAGCATGAAGAGAAGGAGGACTATATTTAAATTCCATAATGAGTGAGTTGATATTTTCTTGTGTAACAAAACCTTTACTTATCGATCAACATCTAAGCGTTAATTTTTCACTCATGAGCGTACAAGAATATTATTGTGTCTTAAAAACACTTTATAACTAAAATTAGTTTTTTTTTATCATTCAAAAGCTTACAATATAGTATTGGTTTTGTTGAGCCATAAACGCTATGCTTCTAGACTGAACTTGACGCCAAATCAGCTTTAATAGATTTTTTTTTTGTTCAATGTTTGCTAATGATTCCGATAGCTATTGAGCAGAAACAATTTTTACCATACGTTTATACGATGTGACAAAAAGCGATAGCTTTTTTGTGCAGCAGTAGTACACAACACTCGTCGCATCGTCTTTCTTTCCTTGAATTATCGATCGGAGAATTCTTCAATGAACGACTCTACAGAAATTCTCCACTATTGCTGAAGTCGTAGAAATGGATGTCGATTGCTTAGTGGTGAGTATTTTCGACAAGGGATGAGTGGCGCAGTGGTGGAGGTGGCATAATAACACCCAGTTTCGAATCAGTTCGCGGCCTGCTGCCCAGGCATGCTAAGCCAGCCATCCCTTCTGGATCGGTTAATTGGTACCAGAGGAACCTAAGTTAGACAACTAGCACTGAGTTAGTGAAGAGTGGTCAACTTAAGTCACCGTGTAGACCAAGCTCGCATTCAATCACCTCTACGATATCACGTTGAACGCGTAGGTGTCTCTCAGCAATAGGGACTTTTTATCACAAACATTTTAGAGAAAATGCAACAATAGATAAAATTAGCATACTCGAGTAAAGAGCTAAACATTCTTAATGTTTGTACATTTAATTTAAATGGTTTTCCCAAATCTAGAGATTCAAAAAGTGTAAATATTAATGCGGAGCCAGAAGCATTAGTTAAAATGAAAATTACACAGAAAAAAGTGCATGATTCTAAAACGCATTATTTAACAATTTCATTGCTGAAGCTTCTTGGTAAAACTTCAACAGTAGTGAAATCCAACTAGAAAACTCGAAGTCGAATTATTAACCTAAAAGTTGTGGTTTTTGCTAGTATTCTAGTATTTTGAGGCAGAGTACTATAAACAGACACGGACAACGTCCTTGATTAATTGATTGAGAATCACAATAGATTATCGCCATCGTCGATCGATCATGCTTCAAGTTGGAAGTTGAATAGAATAAAATGAATGTAAGTTGAAAACCAGAATAAGGTAGACGACTAAGAACATCAACACCGCGTCCGGGAAAGACGCTACCCCCTATCAGATCGATTCAAGCCACTTTTTCAAGAGCTTCGATATATAGAATGCGAGTTGTGAAAGTCAGCGTCACTCTGGGCTACTCAATCATCTTAGAAGAAGACGCTTTGCACCACAAGTTTGTAGTGCACCCAAATGTAAGTTCAGCGATTTGGAGCAAACAATTGAATAGCGGCTGCACCATAATCAGCCATCTATATAAAATGAACCACAGCAAAGTGATATCTATTGGAGCACCTCGTGTATTGACCGACTAAGATCGTACCTCACGCGTGACCACCTTCCGAAGCCTTTCACTAACCGCACAAGCAGGACTTGTTGATCATCACTGTATCACAAAAACAACAGGCGCCCTTCTACTGACTGTCTCGCGACAAAGTCCTGCCAATTTGGCTAAAGCCTAAGTTTAATGCTCTCAATATTATTTCCTCGATTTTCTAAAATAACAGAGCTTGTTGTTTTGACAACTGCTCGACAACAAACAGACAATTAATGCAGATGCCTACAGAAATTACTCCGGAAGTTGTTGTCGGAGCACTACGAGAAGAGCGTGTGAAATGACTCAACGTCGCCCTTCTTCAGGATAACGCTCAATACCACGTTGCTACATCGACTCGTTAGATTTTGGAGAAAATTGCTCCATAAACTCATCATTCCTAGGTGTCCAGGAAGCAGCTTCTGCAAGGAAGAAATTGAAGAGCTACAACTAGGTCACTGGTGACGTCACTGACTTCTTAGAACGCCAAAATAAGAATATAATTGTTACAGTGCAAAGATGCGAAAAAATCATGAGAAATGCAAGGGCTCGGGTTTAGTGGTTGTAAAGTTTGCTATAAACATGAGCGATAGCACCTCAAACTTGGGTTATTGAACCGTGTGCTCGTTTGACGACGATGCTGTAAAATAAAGAGTGAGTGAAGATCACGGATGTCAGAAGGTTTTTGTCGGAAGCAGAAGCAGCGTGTGTCCATCTTATGATGACGATACTGAAGATTGAAGATTGGATGAAGATCCCAGAGTTGAGTGCGTGTCATCGTCAGAAGCAAAGACAGCTACACTAGGTGTGAACCAGTTAAGAGTCGACAGCCAGAACTCAAACTTGGGTAATTAAACCTTTATTTAAACAATACACAAAAACATTACATCAAGGGTACAATAACGATAAATCAAGAATATGCATAATAGGATTTATATGAATGTGATCATGCAATCAGATAACAATTATTAATCAGATACAAAAGGTAAGAGTAATATATGAAGATCAAATATAACTCGTTATGAGATAATCATGAAAATTGTATGAGACTTATGACATAATGATACAACGACGATCAGTTTAATGGCAAGGGGAAAAGACATTGGCTAGACGTCATGAGTGAGGAGTACGGAGATGTTTGCCAAAACTGCTTATATAGGGAGGAGGCGGAGACTTCGGTATGTGGAAATAATGTCCTTTTCTGTCTTGATGACTCAGAGGTCAGAAATTAATATGATAGACAACATAACTTTTCTTTGCATGTAATTTGAGTGATAAAGTAGGGATTACTCGACAGAGTGTTCTCTACAGGGCAACTCAAAAGCTTGTTGTTCTTATTTATCATCAAAGGGTGTCCCATTTTTTCCCACTTCTTGTGAACTTTTGAATTTTTAATACCTCCTTAGACTTACTGAACAATTCTGCTTATCTCAAAGTTTACTAGTTAAACGGATCCTTCACAAGAATAATTGTAACCGTTAAAACGGCAAAAGAATGAAGACGTAGTGCAGAGCTTATTCATTTACATATTTATAGGTTATAGATAGAATAAATCTGTACCTTTTATAGTTTTTTCTTGAACTTTGTGAAGTTCAAGCTAAACATATTTTGAAGCCTAGTCGCAATACGTTGCTGTTCTTGCAAGCATGGAGGAAAATAATAGTGTAAAGCAGCAACCGAGTAATTATCAAATTTAACAACAGACATTTAGAGAGGCCTAAATGACACTCATAGATTTGTTAAAACTTTCTTTCAAATTTTGAAACAGAGAAGACTGCAGAAGGTCACAAGGTGTTCCTCAAGCAGGTTAGAGGTCATCCATAAAATTATGGCTTTACTACAACTGCAATCAATATTCATTTATCTCGTTAAAAGTAATTGATTAATTAACTTGCTAGTTCTACTTGTGATATTGTCTATGATAATGCCACAATATAAACCTCAAAATTCAGCCATACGTAATCAATGACATCTAATCAAGAAATGAAGATTTTTCGTAACAAAAAAAAATTGAGGAAGAAAGTTTATCCTCAACAGCGTTAACTGTTGATGGAAGAGAACAAAGATTGAAAGCTGACTAGAATTAGTAGAGTCTTCAGTTATACTGCTAAATACTGAAAATAGTTGTTGGATGAATGATTTGAAGGAGTTTTAAAACATGTAGACTTAAAGAACAAGAAAATTGAGGAGGTAAAGCTTTATGAGACTGATTTCTCTCATAAGGAGTTAACAACTAAGGTGACGTGACTAAACTAGAAACTCAACAATTAGAGAAGAAATAGCAATCCTTTCTTGTTTATTGTCTGAAGTTGTCCGCTACATCTGTTACGCAGCTGTATCAGGTGCATAGAAAAAGTGTGCTCCACTAAGAAGATTGAACACCAGCTGCACGCCAGAAAAACTGTTGCACCGAATTTGATAAGTTGAATAAAAATATAGAAACAAAATTTCAAAATGATAGATAATCAAGGAATCGTAGCAATATACTTCACGAAATCAATAACAAGAAGTATTGTCTTATAATTACAAGACTTATTAAAGTATCATGAAAATGTTGAAGATCAAAAGATTCTGTTAGGACAAAACGATCATGGAAACGTTGAAAAATCAATCGCTTCCCTCTTCAAGCATCATGATTTTGGTAAGCTAAGCTAGAATTTCACTCCTAGGATTTTCCCCTTCTACAGCATTATCATAACCAAATTAAATACAGTGGTTCGACAAGGTAGTACTATTCCGAAAAATGTATTGAGAGCTACCGTTGAAAGCATCACGCAACAAAAATGTAATAGGACTATAAGAAAAGATTTTCGGCGCTGACCCATTTTGTTGCTAAATGCGTCTATGCATCCTTGTTCAACGCCGTACCGAGAGGTGATTGAATGCCATCCTCAACGATGAATTTTCTTTAGCTGACCATTCTTTACCATGTCAGTAATACTTAACTTGCACAAATTCCTCTAGTACCAATCCGGCAGCACTCGAAGGATGACGGAATGGTGGACTTTACATGCTTGCAGGCGGTCGCAAACTTTGATGGGACAACTTTTGCTATGACGTATTTCTGGAAAAATTGTACTCTACGAAGACATATTGAAAGATCACTTTGTAAAATTTATCGCCATCAAAGGAGTGACGCTAGGCGTCTCCTATACCATACAGATGAGTTCCAAACTTGCGATCTACGTCATTAGAGCCATACATGTCAAGCTGTCGAAGACTAGACTAGCCACATGAATACTGACCGACGGATACCTATTTAATTAGTAGAACTCCACTTGATATTAACCTATTACAGTGATTACGTCATCTCACTGTTTTGATCTTTTCACAAAGGTTGTTTAAAAAAATAGTAATGATAAAAGAAAGTGGAAAGAGGGCACTTGAAGGACTAACCCTGTGCACAACACTCAGAATTACAAATTCTACTGGTTCCTGCTCAGCTCTGTCGATGTTCAGCAATAATCTGAAATGTTTCGGTGACAGTCATTTTCCAAATATTGCATATTATTGTTTGCCGAAAAAATTCGGATTCTGCTATCGACCAGATACCGCACAGCATTCTAGATTTTGCAGTATGGTTTAGTTGTCTTGCTTAGTAGAAGTCTATATAGGTAGAAAGCTTAGCGCACCACAATGCTTACTTATCAGAACGTCGTAGAATATTCTTTAAACATTAGGTGATTCACATCAACTGCTCGATCAATATTTCTGCCTCGAGAACAATTAGTTTTTCAAAAAATGTTAAAGTCCGATCACGAAATGAATTCTTGTAGTAAATACAGAGAATAAAGTTCGTCATACTGTATTGCTTATGGCGATACATTGACCAGTAATTGAAATAGCAAATAGCTAACTCGTTTGCTGAACTTTAAACTCTTTTTAGTCAAGACTGAATTTCGATTTTTCCAACTCAACTCATTCAGGAATATTTTTGTGTATCACCTTCAATTTATAAATGCCTACATTGCACCATTCAGTGATGAACCGTCTAACTTACAATTCAATGAGAAAAACTCCTTATTGTAAAAACTTTATAGTCATTCCTTCCATTGGACTGTTCCATCACCGTAGTGTATATTTAGAACATTAGACAGAGACAGAACATCAGATTAACACTTTAGACAATTTAACGGCTTTCAATCCAAATCCCTCAAGCACAGTTTTACTTCATAGAAGAGTACCGTTCACCTGGATAGTCATTTTTCGAAACTTTTTGCTAAAATTACCACTCTGAGTATTTAGCGAAATGAGCAACATACTGTCGGAGGTATGTTGTTGAAAGCGATGGTCCTATCAACTCTGGTACCTGTGCACAGTAAAATAAAAAAATCACTATATCCTATTTCATATCGTGTGCGATAATTAATTCATTGAGTAATACTCAATTCACTAACAACAGAAGAAACGTCTTCTTGAATCAACTCGTTGCTAGTTTGTTGTCGAGGTATCTCATTCCGAACACTATGCAAAATAAATACAATGAAACCTCAGCGCTTTTGAACACTGAGTCCACTTTTCAAATTTATCTAAACTTTCAGTTCGCTTTTTGTGAGAACAAGAAGGACGCAGCACAAGGATCAAAGCGCTTCACAATAAACTTTAAAACAATAAACAACAGTTCCTATTAAATAAAGTAATAGCACATTGATGAGTTAAGGATGAGTGAATGCATGATCAATTCTCGCGGAAGTACGGTAGTTTCTGGTAAATATAATAGTAATAAACATCACAAGTAGGAATACTACTTGATGAAATCATACCACTCTTTTCTGTAGACGGGTATCAAAATTTTCACATTTTATCTGTTAGTTGAAACTGAAGCATTTATTTTGAATCTTCATTGTTCTATCTTTCATATTATCTAGAATCAATAGTCTGTAAACAATCGATAAATAAATCCGATGTAAAATATGTGTACAATGTCTTAATCAAATGGTAGTAACTCGTGAAGTATATGCACTAGTGTGTTTTCGCTTACTATTGGCGTTACTTAAAAATGTCCGGACCGTTTTAATTGAAAAAATGTTATTAATTGACATGTGAAATGTAATCGGAATATAAATAGAAGTTTATTACAAGTGCGTTGATCTACATGTCTAGGCCAAATTTAGAGACCCAATCGCGAGGTGCTCCATGAGATTCATGAAAATTGTGCTCCAAACCCACTACCCAGTCAGAATTCGTTGATTGCAATAACTGGAATATAAAATTGTAGTCGATTTCTCCTGGCATACATGGTTCATCTCTGGAAGGTACTTGTGCAACTTGAACGTATCCTGTAAACAGTATTCAACGACGTACCAAAAACTTTTTTACACATAAAAGTACTGCTTGATTAGCTCACCGATAAAATCCTTATACTTATTTATAGTAGCTGAAAGTTGTCCACATATTTGCTGAGCGTGAAAGAGATCCTCAAACCTTATAATAAGACGGAACAACAAACGCGGCGTAAAAGAAGAATATTGTGGAAAATATTAAATAGGCTTAGATAGACTTACGTATTGAATTTTTAAATTCGGCAATTTAATCTCATCTATGACACGCTTTGCTGTAAAAAAAAACAAATTATAGTACGTCGACGATCATACTACATGTAGCATAACAGTGTAAATATTTACCTTGTTCATATGAAGAAAGAAAATAACCAGGAACAGTATAATGATTGATTGGCTCAATAAGACACAAAATACCTTCCTAAATATCCCAATCTGCAAGAAATGTTAATCATATGAACGTCAATAATAAAACATAAGTAATAATAGTTAAAATTTCTGACCTCTTTCATTTTCGTAGCAGCGTAGGTTATATTATCAAGAAACAACTCTCCAACTCCAGCTTCATTTTTTCCAGGAATACCAGCCATTACATGTACCCTGTACAAATTGAATCAAGTTTTAGCTAATCCTGGTACATTTTAGTGGCCTACTCATATTGCACCTCTCTCATGCCGGAAATTATATTGATAAAATAGGAATTTTTACATGATAGGTGCCCTACCATTGAGAGAAAATTAGGTTTCTACTTGGAGACCATCGGAATGTGATCTACTTCAAAAAGAAGAATGAAGGAATAAGAAAGATTACGGTTTAGAAAAAAAAATCATCGTGAAAGCTAGGAGAGCAGATTTCTGTTTCAAATAGTGTTGCTTGCAGAAATAAAAACACGTACTTGTCACACTTTAGGATTTTTGCATAATAAATGGCGGTCTTAATACTGTCTCGGAATTCATCCTTGAAAGCTGGTAATGCAGCCAAACCACGAAACCCACGCGACCAATCGCCTGGTAATTTTGCGTAAAAAACGTAAGCTTCCTACTACAGGTGATATATAATTTTGAAGTCACAACTATACAGGATTCCAATATCATAAGGCATTGTTTCTTTTTTCAGTATAATCGGAGCTCTGGACGCTCTAACACAGAAGGAAGATAATATTTAGGCAATACTTTTAATAAAACCGATGCCGTCGAGAAAAAAAACTCAATGGCTTACCGGGAGGAGCATTGATGAGTGTATGAGTTAAGCCTAGTGAGTCAGCCGTATTTTTAAGTGTTGCAGCTTGTTCCGAATATGGCAAAGACACTTCCACTTGACGAAATCCTGAGTCTGCTGCAACCTTATATCTGTAAAAAACGTAATCATCTTCATCAAATAATAATACAAAACAAACAAACTACTAGCCGTTGAAGAAGTGGCAGTTCAGGATGGAACATGTTGAGATTAACTGCAACTCGCATTCCGATGACTTTTACACGAACACGTAAAGAAAAGGTGACACCAATTGCACCCTGCAATTTTGCTAAAAAAATACACTGAAAATTCATTGCCCGAAATACTTTAATCGAAGAATACCAAATGCAACTAATACAGACGACATCTCGAAAATTTCGACAGCGCGCGTTGCCATCTACAGAGCAAAACTGTTGAAAATGAGAAAAGGAAAATTTTTCCGTAAAAGCGTGACTTCCAGTAATTATAATGCATCCTGTTTTCACATTAAGAATGTTAATTGAAATAGAAAACATAACAATCACAGCAATCCCTGGTATTTATAAATGAAGGAAGATATGATATGAAGGCGACCGCAATTTCACAGAATGTTGCAAAGTTAAGGAATACAGTAAGACGTTGATGAGTAATAACTTGCACAAAATCTCATTTAAAATTCGTAATTTAATTTTGGCATTGAGTGTATCAATTTTATTTTTTTATGACTCAAAATATCACTCACTGTTAAATAGCTATCATTTTTAACATAAGCAGATCTAATATATAGAAATTAAACAATTTTACTGTGCTTCCCTATAGCCTAAATATGAAGTAAACGCCTGTGATTACCAGCTGATTTTTCCTCAATCGTCATGGGCTTTGTGCTTTATAGTCGTTTAGTTATAGTTGCTTTATGCAAATTTCTATAGAAAAATGATATACGGTACAGTAAATGATAAAAGAAAAAGCCTTAAATGAAGAAAAAAAAATCATAATGCCTTAATGACCTGTGAATAACGCCAGTTGGTTTAATTAAATTTATATATTCCAGCTCAGTGACTTGTCGACCTGATATTGAACCACAGTCGTTTTGGTGAGTAGTATCACCAATTTTATTGGTATATCACAATGAAAAACTTCATAAATACGGTAGATTGCAATCACAGAGATCAACTTCCTCATCGACACTCATTACACACACTTAAAGCTGATCTGTTTGGTTCTATGACTTTTTGCTACTCTTCTTATCAATTTATTCGCTTGATATCAAATTCTACTATATTATTACACTTATATTCCAAATGATGTTGAGTAAATAGCAATAGTTAGAGCCTTAGCTAAGGCTGTAACTTAACTCATCGAATTGTTTACAATGAAATGTCGAGTATTAATAAGATATTCACTTAGAAATAATAAGTGAAGCATTGAATGATCGCTGAGCGTGTTCCTCCGTAGTGCAAATGGTAGCCCAGTAAGCTGGACGACTTCAATGTAGATACTGTAGATAAAAGTTCGAGTCTCAGCTGTGGTTCCGAGTTTCGCGATCAAATTAGCGTTATTAGGGATATAATAACACCATTAGAACTTGTCGTATGTAATTGATAGAAGGTAGATAAAGTGATTAAAAGTGTTTATTATTATATTCATGAAGCTGTTGGATATTCATTTAGGTCACATAGTTGTTCCAGCTTTTCAATTATCGATTGCCACTGCGCAAGGCAAATCATTTATGAGTTCAATTTCAAAAAAAGTCAATACCTCTTTTTCATTCTGCTTTATTGCTTTAGGGTTCTGTAACAGAAATTTTTTTTATTCCTATTAATATTCCTAAGAAGATAAATTTCTAGTGTTCTTTTTATTTGTTGATTTAAGAAAAGGAATAAGAATAAAATGAACAAGAATTTTATCGCCATAAGACAAACAACAACTGTTTGTTTATTCATTTACATTCGTTACAAGATTTCATATTACGATAGAAATATCCTACAAACATTCAAATTTGTTAAGTTAGAAAAAAAAACACCTCATATCGAAAAAGAGGTATTTTTTAATGATTTTTCTTTTAATTTGAAACATCTATTTAAAAGATTTAAAATATCAGTACAATCAATCAATGAAAGCAAAAATCAATAGAGCGACTTGGAAAAGCAATCATTAATAATAATTATCGGATAAGCATTCATTATCGATCTTTAGATCAATCAGTAAGGAAAATTTTTTTTCGTGTTCATCGTGGGAGGTGGTTGAATGGTGCCCCGTCTATAGAGTGACCTGAGTTGACCACTCTTCACCAACTCAGTGCTGTTCATCTTTCACAGCTTTCCCTAGTAGCAATTTACCGATCCAGGAGGTATGACGGGCTCTGTTGATCTTAAAGCGACCGCGAGCCCAATTATAGCTTGTGTATCACCGGGGCACCTCCGACGCTGTGCTTCTAAGCCCTCAACGAGGAAAAACGATGTGAAATTAATGCCAGCTGATTTTTGGATTGTATTGAGCATGTACTTGTGGATGATCATCAGTATTTGTAACTCATTTTTGAACGCTTACGGATAATCAAATAATATCGAATTATTATCTAGATTTTTTTTATGTTGCTGAAAATATTTCTTTTTATAAAATAATAAAATTTACTTTAATACAAGCGTAATAAACGACACTATTCAAATTCCTTTGTAGATAAAAATCGTTTATTGTCAAATGGCCAGCAGTTGTCGAGAAATGTAAATAATTGTCAATTTTTGTGACTCTTTTTTTCCTCATTTTTATCGAAAAAGTCATCGTTGTGCTACATAAGTGAAGATCGTAATCTATCTATTGTGGCGATTGTTTGAGTGCACGAAAAGCAAATCCTCAACGTCGAATAGAGGCGGTTGAGGTACACTTCAGGCCACGATCAACACACCTCACGCTCGTCTACGTTCATCATCACAGAACACAGACGTTGGTTGAAAAATGATTAATTGTTGGTAAACAAGTTCATAACGCTAATATAGCTGATAATTGATAATTAGGTTATTTTTTTAAGCATATTCCTCCTATAACAAAGTTGAAATATACAAATCGTGTTTTCACAGTAAAACTAATAGAGTTGAAAATTAATCAAAGCTAATCTCACTCATTTTCATAGAGAAAGAGTGAGGAAAAAGTTGAGAAAAAGCTGCGTAATTTGTTTGTTGTCCTTTGGTGAGGAGAAAAAATTTGAAGGAGCTGCGTTAATCACTTCATTGTTCCATCTAAGCATTTTGAAAGCATTAAGATGCTGAACTTATAGTTGTTTTATAGAAAACAAAACTTTTATACATGAAAATCAAAACGAACAAACAAAGTCTACAGAAGCTTAGGACAAAAATTTCTCACAATGGTAGATTAAAGGGCATGATAATTTGATCTACTGCGGTCCACCCGGATTACCGTAACACAAATTTATTTCATTCAGGTTATGTGCGACAAATGGCTCAAGTTTTTTTTTATAGGTTTTTTTTGAAAATTTGGACAATTTCAAAAAAAAAGTATGAACTACAAAATATTGCAACTATTTTTGTGGTGGTTTATTTGTGATAAATTATTTCTCAATAGTTTTTAAGCATTTTATGCAAATTATTCCGTCAAATGAGCTTAAGTGATCAAGAAAACTCCGTGTACTTTTATTAAGATGGCAAACTTTTACTTATTATTATAGTAATAAAAATTTATCTGTCAGTATATTTTTAAGCTCACGAGGGATTATTCCAGATGTTTATTATAGGCTTATTATTATAATTTTTATTTCTTATAATCGATTTATTTCAAAAAAAAAAGAAAAAAGCGATTCAAAATACGCCATTTTCTTTTCGTATTATCTACTCAGTTGATTTTCAGTGTTAAACTTTCTATACAGCCGGAAATCACTCGCTTTTCCTTTTCCCTACAGTATCTTGATTTTTTTTAGAATTCGTTTTCAATTGAGTTTTTTTTTGACTGAGTGAAAAATGATTAAGCTCCAAATTATGCTAAAGTGAGGAAAATGAGCGACTAATTGAAAGGCGTTTGAGATTTTCGTCTACTAGGAAGTTTGTTTGAAAAAAGAAGAATCTAAGACGTCAAACATCCAGAAGGAGAAAATACTTTTGTAAGATATATTTTATTTAATAGCGTTATAGAGTGTAGAGAGTACCGTCCTCAGCTCAACAATTGTTGCTCGTGACGTCCTCTTGTACCTCTTCTCACCACTTCAAAAAACCCTCCTCTATTCATTTATCAACGGATATTTTTTTTCAAAAATTCTATTCGAGTTGGTATGCAATTCAATCTTTTTGTAAATGTTTTTTTTTACCGCAACGGCTCATCACGTGCTTTAAAAGGTTCAGTTGAAATACGATTGGTGTAAAAAGTGAATAACCTCAATCACCGGAACTCTGGACGGCTTAGACATTTTCGTGTCATTCATGACAAGACGATTTTCCCTCTAATCTTCTTGCTCTCGTCGGCGATGTTTTCATAACCTCATCAACCGCTATCGTAAGGAAAGAGCTGAGCAGCTTGTCCACTTATTTCATAGAACTTCAACCTTTACTTGTTAACAGGACTTGTTCAACGTGTTAATCCCCTGAAGCAATAGAAATACCTCCTGGATGATTCCAATCTAAAGTCCTACATATACTTTTACGTAATTCCCGATAGTTATTTTTTTCCTAGGAAAAAATCTTCACTAATTATGTCTAGTTTAGTGATATTTCTATCTAATTGAGCATTTTATCATTGTATTTGATAGAGATCAAATAATTTATCAGTAAAATCGATTTTGAATGTCAATCAATAATTTCGTTCATTTTTCTCGCGTTTAATTTGCTAATTGGCTGTATTTTTTTCGTTGTTGAGGTAGAGCTTTTGCATATAGCTATATTATTGCATAAATTAGATCATCAGATCATTATGATGTTGATGCTTCGATCAAAATACGTAAATTTTCATCGGTAAGCATACGGTACTTAGGCTATTCTTATGCAGATTAATAATAATAAT
>KN716385.1:108091-120607 GCA_000816705.1 Dictyocaulus viviparus
TTCGGATAAGTTTTTCGAACCAGCAATTGATGATGTTGGTTTTCTTATGGAGACGTAGCTGCAGATGGAGCATGGCTTAACGAAAAGATAGGATTTCATTGGAGTCGACGAAACGGGCCATGGATGTGTGTACGACAAAACCGATGCCACCGACGTTTCGTATGAGAACTTTTCTCCACGGATACAACTGTACCGAAGATGTCTTATGTCGGTTTTTCCGCTGTTATTCTTTTGTAAGGCTATTACGTTTAATTTTATGCATTTCGGAGCTTCAAAGAAAATATAGAGATTGGCGTTTGGAGAGACTGTTCTGGCATTGCCATGTCGAATCTTGACAGGTTTCCATATCACAATAGAAAACCTAGGAATACCTCCCAGCCACGTTGAGGCGGTAAACCATCTGGGGGCTTTTATTTACTTATTTGTTCAAAATTTATATATTAAAAACTAATGAAATACAATCACATTTATAATTTTTGTTAAGATTATCTGAAAGAGCAAATCTGTCAGCGTTGACTACAGAGTCTTCAAATTGGGAACAACATATTCACATTCAAGCCGATGACACTTCAATAACTTCGTAAGTACAAAGCACTTTGCAAGTAAATATTTACAAACATTTCGTCAAATCTTTTTTTTACAGACCAATCACATTCGATAAATGCAATGATCATATGTTTTGGTTATGGAGTGATGAAACCACCGATCTTGGTAACATTATAGTTTCATTTGATCTAAAGCTTTTCAGCTTTTGTTTAATGCTTTCGATTTATGACTAATACTGATCGATTCGATAAGACCATTTCTTTCAATCAAGCATATTACGATTTAAATATGCTTCTACTGAATTGATTTACAATGAACTCCACTGATGATTGATAGTCATCCCAGCTAGACCGCGCGGGAGGCGAGCATTCTACCAGTGAACCATCTAATGTTTCCACAAAAAAATCCTGTTCAACGCATTTTTATTACATATTACTTTGTATTCTATACAGTATAGCAGTTTTAGTATCCACCTATACAATCATTGTATGTGAAAGCACAGTCGTAGGATGTGCCCCTATAATGGTTAGCTTGATTTATATGACTCTAGCTTGTGCCTACTTACAGTCTTACCAAACCCACTATACCGTCTGAGGTAATGAGTTAGCTAATGCATGAAGAACTCCTGATAAGCGTTACTTAATTCATAGAGGTCGCTCATTGTAACTCATTTTCTGAACTCATTCCATATTGATCAGCACCAAAAGCTATACTACTAACAACCCATGTAAATCTTTGACAGATGTAATTAACATTGTTACATTGGCAATATTTTTAGAAATTTGAGAAAAATTCTTCATGTTATATGGGAGTTCTCCATATTATTTGTATGAATTTTGAGAGGAGAGTGTGGCGCAGTGGTGGAGGTGCGTCGATAATACGTAGAGCTGAGTCGGTACCGCCGTTCCCATGCCCACCGTTTTCTTTGGCTTTAATAAATTGCTACCAATATTTGAAAAATCTTAAGACGATAAGCAGCACTAGTTTGATAAAGAATGATTAACTCAATTCTTTGCATAGACCTGTTTCGCAACCAATCAATCACCTTCTCGATATCACGTTGAACACAAATTCGTAGGAGTATCCCTCAAAACTCAATGCCAAGCCTATACTATTATAAGAAGTCTTCTCATTATCCGTGTAAAATTTTGATTTGAGGGAAAAAAATTTATATAGGACAGATAAATACTTTTTAAGAGTTTTCAATTCCCAATTACTACAATAATTAAAAACTTGAGCAAAAATACACGTAGTTTTTCATTTTTAGGAAAAGTGGTTATGTTTCCTTTTGATTATCCTGAACAGAAAGTCGTACTTTATACGGCAACACGAGCTCAAATAGAGGACATCATATTTCATCCAACAGATAAAACATTATTAGCCCTCACTGAGGTATGAATGTATTAGAAAGAATTCTATTTCACAATATTTATTACGTTTTTCTTTGTTTTTTCGAATGAATATTCTTCTAAACTTTACATAGAGTCAAGACTCTAGCTCAGTTTTTTATTTAGGTTTATCATCAACCGGAAATTTTCGCTACTAATAATACGATTGTGGATGACCTTCAATATTTGGTAAATCTTCGTCCACATGGATCATTAGATATTATGTCGACAAGCTTAGGTAAGAGCTTTAGCTGACACCTAAACTTCTATGACTTGCAAGATTCCTAGTTTTGTGGATACAAAATCTTGAGAAAGTTTGTGCATGTTGGGATAGGAGATGATGTGTTAGGAGGCGCCGATGTGATACGTAAAATCAAATCATTACAAGCAGGTTCGAATTCACAACCAGACAAACTAAGCTTTCCATCGATCATTGACTGGTGGATTTGTACCAAAGTATGTTGATAGGATAAGAGCTCTGATTTGATGAAGCTTGACTATCTTAAGTCAATAAAGAAGCTGCTCAAATTCAAACACCTCGATATCATGAAGAGGTCGAATGCATGGCGCGTCCTAAAGACGGTTAGATGACGTCAATCCTTGCTTTTTTACTATTAAGCTTTATAGCTTAAATATGTTAAAGCCACGACAGATAAATAAGTTTATTACAATTGTAGCAGTCCATCACTAGAATTTCGTTCTGATTAATACCGAAACTTCCAAATGGCACGACTTAAGTCACTGAATGGATGGAGTATAATAAGATAAGATACGATAAGCTTTGGCTTTGATCAAACCTTTGTGACGAGATGCGCCTACGCATTTATGGTCAACCTGATATCATGAAGGTGATTGAGTTGAATTGACTACTCTTTCACCGAGTCAGTGTTAGTTATGTTACCCAGATTTCTTTGGTACCAATTTACCTAGCTCGGATGGATGGCGAGCTTGGTTGGCTTGTGGTGTAGCCGCAAACTGAGCCTGCGTGTCACTGTGGCATCTCCATCGCTGCGCCACTGCGCCAGAGTATAATAAATTAATTTTATTGAAAGTTATTTACAGCTCCTATATTGTTTGCTCTTTTGAATACAAACGTTACACAGTGGAAATAATCATCTATCGTATTCACGGTTCAAGGAAGTCCACCGTACTAAACTACTTTATAGTGTTTTACAATCTCAAAGCTTATAAACTACTATTAAAAGTAAACTTAAGTAATGTCGTTTACAACAATTTCTTTTAAGATTCAATAGCTTAGAAACTTGCTGTGCTGCTTTAATTAAGCTGAATAGCTGAAAAACTCATAAAAAATTATTCACATATTTACAGATATGTCTACATGGTTAGTTACATATATATCTTCTGACAAGCCATACGAAATTTTCCTCTACCGGAAATGGATGAGAAAGGTATAAAAAATTATCGATTAGTGTAAAACACAATTACGATGGGATAAGGCCGGTGAGGATTTATATTAAGGCTGAATACCTTTTCAATATTCGACCAGAGCTCCTATCATATAAGCTGAATCGTCAAATTGGTTTCAACTTCAAGGCTAGAGATGATGTCGTTATCCAAGCATATATCAGTCTCCCACCCGATGTATGTTCTTATTATACTTCAGAAAATACTCGATTGTACTCAAGTACTCCACTGTTCAGAGGCTAATTAGTAGGGTTTAAGGTTGCACTACAACGTCCTGAAGATGTACCAATAGCAGATCGTGGTTATGCAGAACTTGGCATGATACCAAGAAAACCACAAAAATTGGTCGTTTACGTACATGGTGGACCAACATACAGAGATTATTACGGGTTTTCCTCAGCAAATGCTTGGTTGACAAATCGAGGGTATGCAGTACTACAGGTAACATATAATGCAGTCTTATAAAGTACATAACGTCTCTAATAATTTTTCATAATTTTTTTCTTTAAAAGAAAAGCACAAAAAACGAAATACGTAACACCTTTGCCACGCAACGAAGACTGACTTGAAAAGCACTAAGATTCTTAACAACGATCGATATAACCTAGAATTTCCATGTATTTACTTTTCGAGATTTTCCCTCCTCATCGCTGTTAGATGTTTTCCGCGGTGCCAAACTATCATGAACAGCTGGTATTTCAACCCTCCAACGAGATCTCTCAGTTGATGTTGAACGTATTTCTGGATATACAGTTTCTGATACGGATCAAAGTCACAAGACAGTGGTATGCTTCTGATCCATAAAGGGCAACAAGTGCCCGTGGCAACAGCCTTAGTATGCTCCAGCAGTGCATTTTCTGGATGCCATGAGCGATCAAGCTAAACCAGCTGAACTCCTAAGTGGGAGAGAGACTGAGTTCTGCATGATTAAAGATAGACCATAAATTTCAACTGAATTTAAATATATATATGTACTTGTTGTCATAAAATCTCTCTAATAACTATCATATATTACAACTTTTACATAGATGTTTGCAGGTGAATTTTCGAGGAAGTAGCGGTTTTGGTAAGCGATTAGTGAGAGCTGGTGATGGTGAATGGGGTCGAAAAATGCATTACGATATTCTGGACTCCATTGAATTCGCCGTAGCTAAGGGTATTACAAATAGGTCGACTGTTGCCATTATGGGTAAGTGGTACGAAGAACCCTTTATAATCAATAGCTAATTAGCAGATGGTATAAGTATACTCTGAAGGTTTCCTTTTAATCAAAATTCCTTCTTTGAAACTCAATCACAAAACTCTATTCGCTGTCTTGCGCATGGCTCACAAGCCTTTTATGATCGACTCGCACTACTGAATTTTGGACCAGCATCACTATAATTTGTTGTAATTGATAGAAAGAGTACGAGAAGCCTTCAGGGTAAATATAAGTGTAAGCTAACGAAATAAATCATCAATATATATATATAAAAGCAAATGATTATAGGTGGCAGTTACGGTGGTTATGAAACACTTGTTGCTTTAACGTTCACACCGGATCGGTTTGCTTGTGGTATCGATATTGTTGGACCATCAAATCTGATCACTACATTACAAACCATTCCACCGTACTGGAAGGGTTTTTACAAAGAATTCGTTCGTTTATTGGGAACCGATATTGACACGTGAGCAGAGCGATTCTTTTACACATTTGATATTGAGCAGCATCTGCGAAAACGCGGAAAAACTAGCTCTTGAGAAAAAAATTATTATCATTGAGTTTTTACAGAGAGAAAGGCCGTGAGTCACTTACAACACGATCACCTCTATTTTATGCTGATCAAGTTACGAAACCTATCATGATCTTCCAAGGTGCTAACGATCCTCGTGTAAAACAGCATGAATCGGGTATGTACCTTATAAAGAATCGAGAGGTAACGAAAAAAACGCAGTACTTATTATTTGAATGATTGGTTGTTTTCGAGTGATTTGACTCATTTTAGATCAATTCGTAGAAGCACTGAAGAAGAATGATATTCCTGTTAGCTACATATTGTATCCTGATGAAGGTCATGAATTCAGAAAGGTGATTTTATACTTTCAATGTTAATTGCTGTTATTTAATTCGTAGTATAGCAGCTTCATGTCGTTCAAATGTTAAAATATTAAAATATGAATTTATTCTCAAGTACCAGAACTTTTTTAAAGGCATCGAATGAATTAGCAATGTGTGGACTCATCGAAAAATTCTTGCACTCATGTCTTGGAGGGCGATATGAACCATATCATCTTGGTCAATATAACTCATCCGCAATCGTTAGTGTTTCATTTTCCACATCAATTATATAGTCTGTACTCGAAAATGTAAGTACCTTAATGTGATCATACGGAACTAAACACGAAACCAATCGATACGCCTATATTGAACTACAAGAAGTACAGTATCCAAAATGATTGTAATCACACATCATTTCGGTATCATTCCAGATAAAATCAGATGATTTCATAAAAGGGGATACGAAATCAACGCAAAGTTCATTCAATACGACAGTCCCTACACCTCAGCTTCTTCATCGAAGGTGCATTACCTGCTGAATCCATTCCATTTTCTGTGCCTGAGGAAAATATCCTTAAAAGAATGGTGCCTGAATATTATTCTTAATTCGGGTATAGATACTTAAAATTATTACAAATAATGCGTTAATATTACAACTTTTCTTAATATTTAGGTACCTTAGATATTTCATTAAATTGATATACTGTAGTAGGATATTAATAGAATTTATGCAACACTGCATAATGTTACCGCATATTTTTTCCTCGTTTCGTGTCGCATTGTCCCTCATTGTGGTGAATTTCTGGATGTTTTACGTGCTCTTTTATTCTGTAATAAATAAATCTTTAAAATAGGATATACGTCGACATTTTTTCTTTCATTCTGATATAAATTTAATGTCTAATTAAAAATCTGACAACAAGCACTCCTACCGTACACACAGATATTTAATGAGTTCAATATTTTTATCAAGAAAAATAAGTCATTAGTTCAGATAAAATCACTCATAAGATGATTGATGATTTTGAAGGATCCCTCGTAAGGAGTGAAGACACTATTGTTGTAGTAGAAAACCTTTGCTATAGTTGTTCTCATTTTGGCCTTATACGACCTCATACATTTCTTAGTTTCATTCGAGTCAACAGGAGTCTCTACCTTTTCGGATGGAAATGAAAATAATCGATCGTAATTAATTAAAATTCTATCATCTTACATATCATATGATAATGAAAGCTCTTAATGTTTGCAATCAATCGAACTCGTCCAAGAAATGTCAGTTTATTTATAAAAGTAGATCAAATATTGATCGATAAATAATCGATAAATAGCTAAATAATATCAATAGCTATTTAGAATACTACGAAAAAAAAAACAATTCACGCAAATTTTTCATACATACAATCAAATGTGGTGTCGAATAGTGGGGGCGATCATTATCGGTTATGGATCGTCATGGAGAAATTTCTCAAAATGGCTGATTTGAATTCAGTCGTTCCTGCGTGGTATGAAACATCATAGAATCGACATCATTGTATTGTTTATGTAGAAATGTTGAAATATTCTATCATTGTACGAGTTTTGTTATAGAATTATGTTGTTTGTGTTGTTGTTGTTGTTGTTTTGTTGTGTTATTGAAATGTTTGTTACCCTATTATGTCTGATTGTATATCATGATGACTTCACAGATGGTTTACCGCCTCAACGTGGCTGCGAAGTGTTCTTTAGTATTACCATTTCGACCTGGAATACTTCACAAGAGCAAGCCTATAGAAAACTGTCATCAACGTGAGGTAATAAAGTGCCAAGTCATTTTCGCTCGACTGTCGTCCACACTAGCGGTCTTCTGCGTACATTGTGACACTGGCGCGAAGCAGTTCGGGTGTAACTCTAATTCCATATATTCTTGAGACAGCCTCAGGAGTTTCGATGGTCTTCGCCACAGGCAGTCATCAGGCTCTATGGATGGAGGGATGTGCTGGCTTGTTAGTTTATTTCTTTAAGGAGGTAACGAATCTTAATGACTTTAGTTTTGGCTAGATTCTCATGTCGAAGTGAAATATTTCGAGGAACACTCTGATGTCACGCTGAGGCAGTTAACCATCTGAGAAGCAACGGTAGTAGACGGGTGAATATTCGCGTTTGTCACATGTAAAGGAGTTGTTGTAGTAGAATGTGTTACATTTGTTTCTATTACTTTATTTTATAATGAGGTGTTTGGTCGAAAGACTTCGTGATACTACTGTATTGCTGTTCACCTAACCTGAAAGATTACAATTCTACTTTAATTTCAAAGTCGAGGATTGAGTTAGCATTTGAGGAGTTTCAAGCGTTACAAAATATGGTTTTTTAGATGATATTCTTATTATTCATCCTTCCAATTGTTTCTGCTACGACACCTATCATTCCTCGAGAGTTATTATTTTCAAGCCCTAAGCATTCTGTAATTTCTCTTAGTCCAGACGGAATGTAAGATTATTTATTGATTGGTTATTACTCTTATCAGTACATAGAATGGAACAAAAGCTAAAATTTAGCGGTTTTTTTTTGTTCTACATCAAATAATGTATAGTGTCATTTAGGTATCTCAGTTATATCGCTCCAGATGAGAATAACGTTGAAAATGTCTTCGTGAAACATCTTATATATGACGACGTACGACAAGTTACTTTTGAAACAACAAATAACGTATTCGGTAAGGGAATATTTTTAGAAGACAACAAATAGTCTAATATGTGGCGGTCATCTGCTTAATTGGGTGCAATGCCGATGAGGTCAAATCCGTCAGCGGACAAATGCTGGTAGCTATACATCATCACTAGGAATTAGTGAAACATAATAATTATAACCTCGGTAGTTCAACTGGTAAAACGATTGTCGGAGATCTGAAAGATGTGGGTTGCAAGATGCATGTGAGGTTCCATGTTTTTGTAGCTAACTGAGGACCGTTCGATGTCAATATCATGACGTTATAGCCTGCTATATTTGATAAAAAACAAATTAACAAAAAACAGCAGTTTTAAATATATCAAATATATTAAATATTAAAAGCATCTTTTTATTTTTATAATAAAATTATATCTATGCTATTTTAAGATTACGAATGGACTGGTGTTTCTGATGTGATCATTTACATGTATGACAGTGACGGTGACGAGAATACGATGTTATTCAAGAAGAATATATCGAAAGTAGGTCCTGAATTGATAAAATAGTAATGAGGAAGAAAAATAAACAAACCTACGCTTGGATTAGCCAGATATTTCATCCTCATCCACAAAATCGAGTTGATGCCAGTAAAACTTCAATTTTATTCATAACACACGCAACAGTAATCCAATGTACTTTTTTGTTTCACGGATTTACTGAGCATCATTATCGTTCTTCATACCGTTGTAGAAAGGTCTGAATATCAGACGAATGACGTTCCTGTAGGGCATTCGATATACAATGGAATGCAATCGTTTATGACTCGTGCTTGTCGTTAATCGCTCATACGCTCATATGTCCTGTCCATCTGATTTTCAATGGCGCATTGCTTGCCCTCTTCATTACATCCTCTGTTCTTCTATTCTTCTTCCATATTTCCTAGTCATTTCATTTCATTGTTCTCAGCTGATTCTTTTGCTGAATCGTTTATGAAAATTTGTTTTGCTACCTGTATAGGCATTCCAGGATATTTTTCCCGCTTAACATAGGTATAACGTGCTCGAAGTTGCCTTAGTTCATCCCCGTACCGTCTCATTCCGATTTCTGCATAACGGCATCAGCAGCCGCTTTGAAATAAAGCTATTGCTTTTTTGAACCTTTCTATTTTGCATGGATAATGATATCATTAAAAAATGGAACAATATGTATAGTGAAGCTCTTTTATATCTCACAAAGAATCTTGATATATAGAATTTGAAGCGCTTGTTGTCCAAGAATTTTTGTAGCCGCATCTTTCTCTACAGATTCTGAAGCATCCAGCTTTCTTGAGTGACTGAGTTGAAATTGACAAGTGTTTTCTAGCGATATATCTTTGACGAGAATCGTAATTATGTGAATATGATCAATGGGATGCTGAACCATTTTCAACATCTTGCGACGTTGCTGCTCGTTTGTTACTCGTCTAATGTCCGAAAACCCTGTTAAGGATGACTCATGTGAGAACCTCATAGAAAACAGACACCAAGCAATTGGGCGATTGTTACCAATGTCGTTCGTTAACCTTTCCATTATTGCGCAGCAGCACGATTCTACTGGCTTTCCACTACCTTCAAACATTTCATTCTACACAGGTAACGTTTGTTGAACCGAGCCAGTATATTAGCTTTTTTGGTAGATTTTCCAGAATTTATCGTTGAATTCTATTTGAGGCGGATACTGTACGAGAATAGTACATAAAATTGATGTAATTGTCTTCCTATCGTCCATAGTTGTGCTGAGATGGCCGCAAAACTCGGAACCTCAGGCGGGACTCGTACCCGCACTTACAGATCTGTAATACAGATTCGGTTTCGAGTACAGGTTCGAGTCCCGCCTGAGGATCCGAGTTTTGCGGCCATCTTAGCACAACCATGGACAATATAATATCATTGCAAAATAAAATAAAATTACGAGTATGTCTTCCTATTTTCACATTAAATCAGACGAATATTGCTGGTGAATTAAAATTTGTAGATGAACAATTCCACTGCTTTTTTGAAAGCAAGATTAGTGCTACATCTTGGCGGCGTGAATAATTCTGTTTCCGATTATTGAAGCGTAATTCCGTTATCTAAAACTTTGTGTTCTTCGCAATTACACAAACGTTAAATTTTCTACAGTATACCGTGCAGTCATCGTAAGCTATAAAAAGCATCTTTTAATAACAACGATCATTTGTAATTGACTCGAAAAACAGCCTGTATGAGGTTCTTCACGGATTGTATGGTTTTTCAGATTTCCATCTGACCTGAGGAGCATGATCTATTCTTTTGTTTTTTAATGATAGGAATTTAGGTCTATTCGATTTGTAGGAGGCTATAATGAGTAATCCAAAAGAGAAGACTGTAATCTCGAATCGTAAAGGAGTGAAAGCGATCGTTCTCGGAAGAAATTTCAAGGGTTCACGTGTTCTGGTTGGACTCAATGACATAAATCCATCGTACGTTTCTTTTCATATGTCGAAGTATTTACGATAATAAGATAATAAGATAATTGTTGGCGTTAATCAATCCTTTGTGGTGGGATACGCCCCCGCACTCATGTTCAACGTGATATCGTGGAGGTGGTTGAATGCGTGTCTGGTCTATACATGACTTGAATTGACCACTCTTCACCAAGTCAGTGTGCCAGTTATCTTACCCAGACTCCTCTGGTACCAATTTACCGACCCCGGAGGGATGGCGGGCTTGGTAGGCCTGGAGGGCGGCGACGAACTGAATCGGCCGGTGTGTCACTGCGTCACCTCCACCACTGAGCCACTGCGCCCCCATTTACGATGACCAGCAAAAAAAGTTCTTCAATGATTCTTCTATTGTTGCTAATTACTTAGAGGGTACTTTGTAGGCTAGTCCTTCATCAACGTCATGAAATGTGATAGTCATAGTGATAATAAGCAATTAATGTAAAGCAATTCATGTAATTTAAACATTAGAGGAGTTAAGTAATGAGGAAAATGAACACCATAAACCGTCTTTGTTTTGAGTTCAATTGTTTTCTAGGCATTCTTCTGTGTAGCTAACAATTTAGTTATCACAATATCTACTCATTTGATCTGATAACGGATTCGATGACGTTAGTGATGAAGAACGATCGTTTTGCTAGAATATTCGTGGACAACAACCTCAACATACGTCTAGCCAGCGAGGAACAATTAGACGGTTCAATGAAGTACTACAGGTTAATATTATAATTAAAATACTCTATTCAAAAAATATATAGTGAATATCTATTTTCTCTCTATTCAAGTAGTAGGGAATCAAAATCAAGTAAAAAACGCTGTAATCATTTTAACGACGAATCGAATGCTTAAAAACATATCGGACATTGTATTCAGATGTAAGCTAATGTAAGCTTTCAAGCAGAGCCATTTAATTTATGCTATTTATTTAAGATAGAATGAAAACACTTCTTCATCTTAATACTAAGGAATAGGTAGTAAGTGATTTTTTTTCCTTTTTTATCTTAAGCACTTACATATTGTACTTCAGTCAATACTGGAACGGAGCAGCATAGTGGTAGGAAGGACCACAATAAGACGAATGCTCTAAAACAGTGTACTTGTGTTCGAGTCCGCTTCAACATAAACTTTCGAGTCCGCTTCAACATAAACTAAGTATTCCACCCCTTATAATTCGGTGAATGAGTACAATAGTGATCTAGGAAGGTAATCAGCACTGAAGTTACAAGACATTGGTCGTTTCAAGCCCTCGTATAGCTCACTCGCATTCAAACATCCCCTAAAACATCAAGACAAATGGGTGGTGCATTTTCACGAAGAGGTAGACTACGCCAATGCTTACCTTTTTGGCCTAAATAAATTACATTGGTTGGTAAGTTGAACGAATTTATAAATGAAGCAAGTGAACGGAGTTAACAAACTCAGTTTCTGTGAAGTTCTCGCTTGACATTAAAACGGTTATGAACAGTAGGAAGTAGAGCAGTGCATTTCATTTTTGTATTACTAATGGACTGACCGTAGTGTAGTTTTAGGTAAGAGGTAAAGAATACCAACCTCATAGCCGTACCTCGATTCTCATTACGTTTAGTACAATTCAATGTTTTGCATCTATTATTATTTTAATACCGACTCGGAAATAGAATTGTACTGTTGCCATCTGTCTATAGAGTGGAACCCTACTAATGAAAGATACCAAACCATCACTATTGAAGTTCAACTGCCAATAAAACACCGGTCCCTTACCATTTCTTTGAAGAGCATTGTTCAACAAGGCAACATCATAGGCCTGTTCAGTGCAAAGTTAATAAGACGTAATCAATTGACTCATCCGTTATTTGTTTATATTTAATTGCATTTTTGCAATGATATTACATGATATTACAATGTCCACAGTTGTGCTGAGATGGCCGCAAAACTCGGAACCTCAGGCGGCACTCGTACCCGCACTTACAGATATCCGGTCTGCCGTGCTTACC
>KN716385.1:137676-149717 GCA_000816705.1 Dictyocaulus viviparus
TTATTATTATTATTATTATTATTATTATTATTATTATTATTTTTATCACCATTGTCATTATTTATCAAAAAATCAATAATCTGAATCGTTAAGGGGGTCATTCATTTCATTAACCTCCAATAAATCATTTACTTCACATCAACCGAATCAACCACACTTTTTTTCGTTCGAAACTTTCTCATTTTATTGATTTGTTTTGATCTTATTGATTTTTCCCTATCTGAAGTTTCATACATCCAAAGGTCCACTTCACTTCCAATACTGCAAAGTTTTTACAAAGGAAAAATTCTGTTACGTGAAAATCAGAAGACTTCTATGAAATTTTCAAATTGTATTTTTTGTAATTTTTAGATTCTCATCACTTCTGGGAAAATTTTCAATGTAAAACGCTATCGGTATTCGCTCTCGGCACTGTTTTATTTTTTCCTCATTTTGTCCTCCAATGCTCTATAATTTTATTTTTCTTATTTATTTACAATATTCACATTTATTTTTCGTACTGATTTGTGCAATCATACAACTAAGATTTTTTATTTATAATTTAAATAAGTTCTCAATAATTCGAGTTACAAGAGGCTTAATAAGTATGAGAATTGTTGACAGTTAGCACGACACATATCACCGAAAAGCCTCAAACCTCCTACCATCTGAGGCCTTTTTTCCTCAAAGAGATTCCTAACATGTAACAAAGTTATAGAATAAAAGAATTACTGTAATAGTACTGGCAACATGCCAATAATCAAATTATTTTGATTTCTCAATAGTCGTTTTTCCTCTTGTATTTAAAGTACGAGTTTAAATTTAATACTTTGTTATAAATTCATTCTTATGAAGAAAAAAAAATAAAAGTTTTACAAAAAGTTAAAAGAAAAGGATAGGAAATAGATTTTGAGGTACGTTTTGAGGTCAATTTTAAAGGGATTTCGAGGTTTTGATTCATCCAAAAAATTTACATCATACAAGTAAATGGCGTGATCTCGAATATTCAAATAACTTGGGGGGTCATGAAGATAATTTGCTAGTTCTTTTTGAGGAAGTTCAGCTACTTTTTTGTCTTCCTCAAGTATGAGGTAACGATGCCAACAACTTCATGAACATCTGTTGCGAATCATATCAACTGTTTCCAAGCCTTTTTCTATTAAAATGCATTAATATGATTGATGACTCTGAATGAAACCTCAAAAAATAGTTAAGAATCTTCCTCACAGTATTACGCTGATAACTGGAATATGGGAGCTTAAACGAGAAGTATTCTACTATTTTACTCCGGATTACTGTAATTAGCGTTTTTTCCTCAATTTCGTAATCGATCATTTCATTGGCTTTCAATTTCATTGGATCCTTGAAAAAAATGATTATTTTCGATATTGGGGACGGCGTGAGAAAAATAAAAACCACTAAAGAATTCCGATATTTTATTGTTTCGTAGTGGAATTTTCACCTAACATTTTGTGTGTTTATTTTTTCTCCCTCCTACTACATTTCTATTACAAAATCGTTTTCTAGTACACTCACTACACTTCTACCTTACATCCCTCATCCCTTGTATCTGAAAATATTCGTCCTCAAACTACCTCACCACGTGATTGATTTTATATGTAAGCTGATTTTTCTCAAAAAAAAAAACCGATTCCATTTTGTTGCTTTGTCAGAAATTTTATTGATTCACCAATTTTTTCGTTTAATAACTATTCCGATTGTGTTCGCATATTTTTTATTGTTTTGTTTTTTTGAAGATTTTTTTTGAATTTTTTTATCTGATTTGAAGTCCACTTTTAATTCTTTTCCTTTTTCATTTCTTATGAATTATTCAGTTGAGGAAAAAAATCAATTTATCGAACTCATTTATCAGTTTCTTCCTCATGATTAATTATTACATTATAATTTAAAATTCATGATCAGGCTAGTACACCTCATAAGGAAATCGATATTTTTAACGATGATAAATGTAGTTTTGAGGCATTTTTTCCTCAATTTAAGAATGAAAGAAGTTTTTTCTCTTTTCAAATAAGTGCTTTAACATTGTTGACATATGGAAATGATTTCTTGAACAGAAAAATATTCTAGTAAACACCATCACGAAAAAGAAACAAGCTCATCAAATTGACGTCAATCCTCATTTGCTTGAGGAAAACGTCCAGACGACTTTTTCTAGACATTGTCTTTTGTGAAAAAAAAAACAATCAAAAAACCATCAGATCATTATTGATTTTTGGTCGTTGAGGTCTGCTTCATTGAGGTCAGAATGAAATAAAGAAAAAAAATTCACAATTATGCATTCCATTATGAATACTGAAATTCCAATCGATTAAAATAAACCTAAAAGTAAATGAGGTATGCTGAGTATTATATTCAGTTAAATTGTATTTAATTGGTAAAAAAAAAGCACAAATTCATTGAGCTGGCCCCACTAAAATTATCAAACTCTCATTTTATAACTGAAAATTACTTTGTAGTTTCTATTTGTGATGTGTACAAAAACAGTAAACAACAGTAAACAAGATTCAATCTGTTTTCTGTCGAACTGCTGTGAATTCGTGAATTGATTCGATTAAGATGAGGAAAACATACGTATCGATTTGAGTTTGCTATCCACTCAAAATAAACTCGTCCGATATCCACAGTTCAATTATGCCTTAAGCATTTTCGGTTAAGCAGTCAACTCGGACCCTTCATAGAAACTTTTTTATAAACGAGTGCAAAATATTTTTACCAGTTAAAAATTATAGAAATTCTATTCAGAAAAATTTTAAATAGGTATGAAAAAATTTATCCTCTAGGCCACCTCAGGTCGCCTAGTGGCCGACCGGGTTCACTTCCCTCAAGGAGGGAGAACCATGTGTAGCCATAAGAGACTCTATTAGTACTTTTTTTACTTTGAAGTAAAAAATTAATTTATTGGAAAAAATCTCTTATACTTGAAAAATATCGGAAGGGTTTCATTACCATTAATATTTTGAATATTTTCAAAAAAATCAATATTTTCGACAGAAAAAAAGCACAAAAAAACATAACAATTTAGAAATGAATCCTTCAGGATAAATGAGGACTAAAAAACTTAGAGGACTGAGTAAACATATATGGCAAATGTCGGCATATCTTAAAGTGATCAATTCTTCAAGAGAAAAAATTTCAAAGAATAATTTCTGTTGGGAGTGAAAAATCGATTCATATCGATTTTTAATGGTATGACAAGTTATCGATTTTCACTAAGATTACTCTATAATAGATATTGTTAGCGTTTAAAAGATCGATATGAAGACGGTGACGTCATCGATAATCTTTTTATCAACCATAACGAAAAAAGCATTATTGTAATAAAGTTAAGTGTTAGTCTGTAAATCTTCAAATAAATCTTGTAAATGAATAAAAAATTCACTTAATCACTTCACTCAACCAGTGACAAACGTGGTCCTCATTTCTGTATAATTTTCTTATCTACGTAGATCACATTTTGACTCATCTTTAAGTCTTCATAAGGCTAAAATTTATACACTAGCGTATAAAATTAATAATTATCAACAAAAAATACCTATCTGAACGCGCATTTATATTTCGTGGAAATCAGAACCTCAAAAAGACTCACTTTTTCTGAAAAACATTTCCAGTCTAGCTTTTCTTCATTATTTAAAAATGTTTCACATATTATTGAGTAATTATTAATCGATATGATTTAATCACAACTTCATTTCTTTTCTTTTCATTACATGTGAATCTACTTGTATTTTCAATCAAGAGAGATCACGAACTCGTAACGTAGCGGTAGGAGGTGCAACAATGACAGGCAGGTTAAATTTCGTTCGAGGTGAACAATTCTTTCCATTCCTTGAGCTTAAGCAGATTAATACCCGAAAAATATGGAAGGATGAGCAGATCCCATTGGCAAAAGTGAACCTCATGAGCGAAGCCCCAATAATTTACCTCTATTATTTTGATAAGCTTTGGTGTTGATCAATCCGTTATGATGGGATGCGCCAACGCATTCGTGTTCAACGTGATATCGTGGAGGTGGTTGGATGCAAGCCTACCCTATGCAGTGGCTTGAGTTAACCACTCTTCACCAAATCAATGCTGTTTATCTTTCCTAGATTTACCTAGCGTTCAAATTTACTGAACATGAAGGGATAGCGGGCTTGATAGGCCTGTGGAGCGCAGTGAACTGATTCTGATCTACGTATCACCGCGGCACCTCCACTACTGCGCACCATCATTACTTATTCTTATCATGATAAGAATCTGAGTGACAGAGTCTGAATAATCAAATGAGAATCACGATATCGCCATGAGATTACATCAATTTTTTAGTTGAGCTTGTAAACTAAAATAAAATATACAACTGTCAGAAAGCTCAAAGGAGCTGATAACAAAATTTACGGAATGGAATATAGAATAAGGGTAAGAGTAAGCACTAGCGTAATCCACCTACCATCCGTGGAGATACCCATTCGTCTCGATGTTATAATGGAGGTGTTTGAAGAGGAATGGTCTATACAATGAGCTGAGAGGACCAGTCTGTCATCAAGTCAGTGCGACTTACCTTCCCTAATCATTTTCTCCCTAATTCATCGACTCCTGATTGGTTTGTTACTTTGAGGGGTACTCTATCCCCCCTATATCGTATCAAGCCCGCTTATCATTATGGTCCCTCCTATCACTCCGTTACGCTACGCGCTAAGCAACGTATATTAGAAATGAACATCCTAGAAAATAGAAGTAGAGAATTCTCATTAGTGCAAAACTGACGTCATTCTGGAATTCAAATTTGGCTGAATTTTTTTGAATATTAATGCTTTGATTCTTTCATACCGATTTTTTAAAATGCTTTTGAATGTTTTGAAATAAAACTACAAATACAAATATTCTTTATGGACTTAAAGCTCAACACTTTGCTTTACAAATCTCAATCTTATTTGAACACATCAAAAATCATGAGTGAAGCTGGAATAAGAAACTCAATTATGAAACTCACAAGAGATTTACACCTCATTTTGATATCTGCCTCATTATCTCATTTTGATATTCGGTAATAACCAACTTTGATATTTTATTGATCATCATACAAATCGGAATCTACCAATCCGAATTACTTTATTGATGGATTTGATTTTCCTATACATGCGAATTTGTGAATTTTTTCACTCGTTAATACCTCAGTTTTCTATTTCGCTGTCTTTGAATTATATCACTTATGAGGATAAAATAAGGTAGTACCGTGAGGATTGGTATCGTTTTAGAAATTGGTTCGTATTATTTCCGTTCACTCTCACATCACTGTCGCTGTCGAAGATCCGTGATAATTTCAGGTCATGGTGTTCACCATCAATCGATTTCATTTTTTTGTACTACTAACTTGGCAGTTCGCCATCTTTTTTGCCTCACAGCAGATATTTCCAATTTTTTCGAATTACATTCCTGAATGGCAATGCGGTGAGTGAAATTAGCTTCTGAATTAGTTTTCCAAACATAACCTGTACTGTTTTATAACGATTTTCCTCTCCGTGATGGTCAACTGCTCAAACCCACAGTGCAGACTGTTATATGGTAGACGTTATTCATAAAATTTGAACTCATTGCGAAGTGAATAATTAATCAAATAGAGTTGTTTTCGCTCATAGAAACAATTCACGTCTAGATTTGAAATTTTAATTTTGGATTTCAATAAAGCAGACGAACACGTGTTAAATGGAAACCAAAGCAATAAAAAAGTACTGTAACTATCGTTTGAAAGCATTAACAAAATTATTCTCAATCAACTATGATAGGATCAATTGATAGGATTTCGATCAATTATGATCAATCAATATGATATAATAGTGTTCTTCAATCACCAATAATGCTGAGTTGGTTGCATAATTTGCCACCATAGTAACGCCTGAGGCTCCACGTTCTGCAATTAACTCAGCATTAGTTGATGAATAGAAAAACAATAATTCAAAATAACTACTGATGTGAAATTTCGAATTGATGGGACAATCTCGATTCATCAACATTTGAGATAAATATGCTGAGGTCAACAACAAAGCTGAAGGCTAAAAATACAAACCTCGACAGTCAATAGCACGTCGTACAGACATCTGTGTGATACGAGTTCGAGTTTCGCTTGAAGTTCCGTAAACCTCAACAGTCTGTGGCTCACCATATCGAACACCTGTGTGACAATTCGAGTTTTGTTTGAGGGTTCACATTTTGTAATTGACTCAACATTGTGAGGATATAAATAATAGAAACAAAACCATCACAGCCTGCCATAGTTTTCGAAGAAATATAAATAAATCGTATTTTACAATAATCAGAGTAGCCAAAATATTGCAAGCCGTATCGTTTTCCTGAGTTCACAAATATTCAATAAGGGAGTTATTGAAAGTTTTTTATTGAAATCTACAAAAAATGTAGATTGAATTGAAAGTTGTAGGATGAGGAAAAAAATGTTTTTTTTTTTGAATGATTCATTTCAGATGAGGGAATAATATCGAAAAATTGTACTATTTACAACACATGCAATGGAACTTTGACGTACCCGAATTTACAATTTTATTCAGCTGCTTTAGAGTGAGTTCCGGTTTCGAATTACGCTAAAAAACAGCTTTTACAAACTTATCATTTGCGAGTTATATCACTCAGAAGAAGGCACGTAGCACAATAGTAAAAGGTGTCGTTGTGATACTCCCATAGAGGAGGCTCGCGTCTGCACCTCATCCTACCAAGCCCTCGATATCTACGCGATCAGTAAGTTGGTAAGAGAAAAATCTGGAAAGTCAGAGCACTGAATAAGTACAGGATGGGCACCTGAAGTAATTAATTGTATGGATAATTGTGTGACACTCAATTACCTCAACGATTTCACGTTGGAGGCGAATGTATGTGAGCACACCACAAGATTAGAGGAACATGATGAAAAGCTTGCTTTACCTTATGGGAAAAAGTGTTAGGAAAACTACGTAAAGCGTCCAAAACGTCAGCAGCTCAAGTTACGGCCCTGAAGCAATTGAGCTTTGTAACTTTTAAAGGGTAATATTTTTGATATGAGATTTTGAAAGATTTGCAAAAAAATAACAAGCTTGAGCGAAAAGCTCGATCAATCCACATTTGACAAAAACTTGTTATCTTAAAGTGTTCATGCTAATCAAATATGCCTACAACCACTCCTATAAACCTGAATGAGGTCACATTTGCAGTTTTACCTCTAAATGAGTCATTCATAAAAGCGGCTTACTTAAATTTTGATGTGCGCTCAAAAAGCTGCAATAATCCAAAAAAGTCGGCGTTAAGATTAATTCTATTAGTTTCTTAGTGAAATTTTTTTTCTCATTAAGCAGAAATTTCTAATAAGTTATGAGCTTGGATAAAATCTTTTTGGAATTTTTTTTATAAACTTTCAAAAATGATAATGCGATTATCAATAATCAAGAAAAGTTGCACTAAATGCTCTTCTTAAGTTCGGCTATACTTCTAAGGAAATTTTTCAATGAGTCCCATACCTCGTTTTTGAATTCTTACCTCAAATGAAAAATTACATCATTTGCTATTTTATAAGCAATTGCGTAATCATAAACAAAAAAAAGCTTCTTACTTAAATACTGACGAATAGCAAAGAGTTAATTTTTTTTAAATTATGATTTTCATTAGAATTAAGTATTTATCGATATCAACACGAAATTATTCAATATGGATGACAACTGTCAATTCCACCTCGAATACTTTGAGTGATTGGCCTGATAGCTTATCGATTTTATCGATTTTATTGATTAACTTGATCCTGTTGTTGTTAATCGATTCCTGTAACTGGCTCATTTCGCTGAATGAAAGCCACAAGACGTACTACGGTGATAAGAGGAAAAAATCAATACGAGAATAATAACAAAACAGAAATAATTACATTTGTATTCTTATTTTACAATAATCGTATTTGTATTTTCATTTCGAAAATCATATTACACTATCTGTAATTATACTGAGTTGGTCGCAAAACTCGGAGAACCTCACGCAGAACTCGCAGGACCTCACCTCACCGGTTTTCAGCATAATTACAGACAGTGTAGTACAAAATAGAAAATTTGACTTTTTTCAAATAAAGTTTTTTTCAAAGATTTGGTTGGATCTGTGGGAAAACTGCGTATTTGGCTTCACTTTTTTCGCAGATTCAATTCGCCGGTGTACTTTGTGGTTGGTGATTTTTGATCTTTCAAAAAAAAACTTCACATAAAATTCTCAGAAGTGGGAGAGCTCAATCTTATCGGAAAATTATGCAGCTTTTTTGAATTTATTGGATATATTCATTAATTTTTGAAAATGCAATTGTTTAAATTTTTGAAAATTCTCGAAAAGTTATTTTATTCTGAAGTATTCTTAAGGTACATTTTCATTCGGTACCGTTTCGGATGTTTTTGGACGAAAGCCGATTGCTATTACTGCCGTATCGATTGGGATTTTTACGAATTTCATAACAGGTAAACTAGAAAGGGAAAAACACTAGGAACTCATCGCTCAGTGGTAGGTGTTCCTGCGATGCCATGCAGATGACAGTTCAAGTTCGACGAAGGCAAACCAAGTCCTCAACCCCACTGTAATCGACTAATTTGTGCGGAAATCTAAAACAATAGACATGATAGAGTTTCCTGACCTCGAGTCAATATGAAAGCCAGTATTTCACTCATGGCAGTTCAGTGACTTAGTGATAAGGGTGCCAAAGTGACAATAACGCTCTGCTTCATTTCGCGGATGTCCCTCAGTCCTACCAAGCTCGTCATCCCTCTGGGTTCGGTGAACCAGTACAAGTGAAATTGGGTTAAGATAACTAGCACTGTCGTTGTGAAGAGTGGTCTACTTAAGTCACTGTGTATGAACCATGCTCGCATTAAACCACCTCCACGATATCACATTGAGCACGAATGCTTTACTGCCACAAGGGAATGATCAACGCCAAGGATTATCTTATCTTTTTATTAGTTTAGTCCCTCATTATCATTATATGAGGATAAAGTCGAATGACCAACTTTCAGTCGATAATTTGTGTGCATAAAATTGTAAAATTAAAATAATCGCCAACGATTAAAAATAATGATGTGCTATCATGATGGGACTGTGGCATTACTTGAATGTATTAGGATTCAAAAATGACATCGTAGTTTTTTTTCTTCGCGACTATTACGAAATGCTTCTAAAAATTCATCAACATCTGTAAACAAAAATAAGCTGAAAGTCACTAATACAATTTTATTTGAAATGATTTCTGCCCTACCTATTTGAGTTGTTAGCTTTTTTACCTCATCCCTTGATATTTGTGTTTTTCATTATCGTTTTTCTCTGTTTAGGACTAGCACCAACATGGCAGATTTTGATGGTGATACGATTTTTTGTCGGCTTATCAGTTGGAGGTACACTGGTAGTTGTATGTACGTTTGTAATGGAAATGTTATTACCTCAACAACGAATGGCACTGAGGGCATTCTTCAACTGGGTAACCAAATAATAAAGAAATAATTATTGCAAATCAATACAATTAGCTGATATATGCAAAAATATGAGAACTAATATAATGCCGGTAGTCGGAAAATTTATGTTTTAGAAAAATCACGTTATGTCTTCGATATTTTCCGATCATTAGCTTTCTAACCGGACACGTAGCGCTGTAGTGGCAGAGGTCGCAGGGTAGCACGAACGGCGATTCGCGTTCACCTCGTGACTCAAAAAGCCCACCATCCCGCCAAAATCGCTGAAATATTTCCTGAAAAATCTGGACAAGCATCTCTAGCTTAGCGACAATTGCTCATTTCATTCCAATTCCTCGTCTATATCGGAATCGCATTCGGTCACTTCTGTCTATCAACTATAATTGGCTAGTGTTAGATGATTTCTATAAAGCAACAATTGTTACTGTAATCGATAAGGCTCATGCTTAATGGGGATGAATGTTCGTACAAGTCGAAGCCTCGAGTTTTATGCTTTAAACTCACCTAAATGAATGAGAAAGCAATTTGAAGTGATGTGATTTGTTTTGTTTATCAACCTTAAATCATTAAAGAAATGTTTAGGGTGTTGCACGACTTATTATGACGCTGTTGTGTATGATATTTCCGGAATGGAGAGCAGCCAGTATTGCATGTGCTATAACGGCATTACCGGCACTTCTTATATTAATTTTTGTGTTTCCAGAAAGTCCAACATGGCTTCATAATAAGGTAATGATAGAGATCTTGTAGGATTTTGAGGATTCATCCTCAATAATCAAACTCCGACTCCTTTTTGTCTTGAATCAGGGTCGTCTTGAAGAAATGCGGAACGCTGAACGTTATATAGCGAAATTTGCCGGAATCGAATATAAACCGATAGCACACAAAAAAATTGAACACAATAAGGTTCGTCATACCGCAATATTAATAAGTTTTTATAATGATAATAATCAATTATATTCAAATATCCGTAATGATGATGAGGTAGTCGCAAAACTTGAAACCTCAGGCGGACTCTGCCTCACTACTAACTGAGTATCATTCGGGTTTTGAAACATCATTATAACGTGTCATAGTCGAGAGAAAATGAAATTACTATGACGATTACACATAAATATTCAAATGCCACACATTATTTTGTTTTTTATAACAAACTTATCACGTATAATTTTAATGCAACTTCTCTTTCTTGTTGATTTTCGATGATTAAACCACTTAGTATTAAAATGTGACGAGTTTCGAGTACCTGCAGCATCGATATAAGCTTAGATGAAAGACAAAATTAACCGTTTATTTTTCGTTAAATTTCAACGGATTTCATGAAGTGAGCAATTTCATGAATAATTCTGCCAATTGCTCTCACTCCTCTCCTCCTGTACGCATTTCTGCACATTTATGAGGCATATTTGCGGTCCGGTGTGCTACCGATTGCACTACCAACGTACATGGCCCATTATTCTGTTCGTTCTGGTAAGCCATAACACCCTCTTAAGCCGATAGCCGCTTCAAACAGATCAGTTGATCATATAAAAGGAAGAGAGGACGAAATATGGACAGAATTGTAGAGCAGAAGTCAAAGGCCCTCTTAGGCGACCAATTGCAACATGGGAAGATGTATACGTGGTTGACATCAGATAGCTCTATTCATACCAACCAACCATCTGGATAAACCTTTGTGCCTGGGTCACGATGTACGGAGATGAACACCGCCATGTAGAACAGTCATGTGAGAAAGAGAAGAATGGAAGATTGCTGGGACCAGCACCACACATGAAGACGGGCTAGTCAAGTAAAGTATTTTAAGTATATAACCGATGAGATACTATTACTAGAAATTAGTGAGGTACTGAGTTCGCAATGCAGAAACATTAGTAATACAAGCGGTAGCTATCCCCTGCAAAAATGTTAGCGATGCGTTTTCCATTTCCGCCTGAGGCTGTTGCTTTTTTTGGTGAGCTAAGCTACATGAGATATTACTGGCACTTAGGGCTCATCACAGTTAATTGAGCATAACTTGGAAGCTTGTGGAAGGAACTTTGAGAAAATTGTGAATAAGTTACTTTTGGTAGCATTTTATTGAGTCAAGGAAAATTTTCTTCCCTATTGACCTAAATTATCACTTATAAGATAATTAGCTGACCGCAGTCGATTAAGATCAAATGGCTAAAATTAAAGGTCGATGCATTTTTTTTAAATTTAAAAGTCACACCTTGCTCAAAAATAGATTACTGTTTCAAAAGCCACAGAGGTGAAAAAACTATTTTTTCAAAAAACTAATTATATGCAGATTTTTTCCTCTAGTAAACTGACCTACTTATTTGCTTCTCACTTTAGAAATTGCCTGTGAATGCTGATATTTCCTTTTATTTACTTACTTCCTGGATCACCTGGATTCCCGTTGATCATCGACTGAGTCGAGCGGGCACCAGTAAAACTTCCATTTTTCCCTATCGCGCGCAAGGGTAGTCCAGTGAGTTCTTTTCGCTCTAGGGATTCGTCGAGCATCATAATCCCTTTCTAGGGCCTTGGTGAAGAGGTCAGACCAGCGGGCTGGTCATTTTCATATCACTAAACATTTTCGAAAGCGTTATA
>KN716385.1:149817-166872 GCA_000816705.1 Dictyocaulus viviparus
GCCAACAATGACTTTGTAGAATGTGCGGTCTTCTCTGTAGAACATCTCCAAGTCCATATAGAATGCTTCGGTTTTATCTTCATCGTAGTCTGAAGTAGGAGCGTAGACGATAAGGATGGTCAAAGCCGGTGTTGGACCCCGTCTTTTCAATTTTAAATGTCCGATTCGAGTCGTTAGTTGTTCAAACAAATCGACGTTCATGACCAAGTTTGAATTAACGAGTACACTTACGCCACCAACACTTCCGCTATCGCATGTTCCAAGGAACAGTTCTTCTCCAGTGTCGTACACAACGCTTAGTGGCTAGTGTCTTCTCGTTTCGGTCAGTCCGATGACATCGTACCTAATTTTCTTTGCATTCATCAGAAGGTCTTCCATGGAAGATTCCGATGTAACCGTTCGTGCGTTGTATGTACAAATCGTCAACTTAGTCCTTTCACGTTTAGGCAGCCTAGTTTGGCCCTGAGATTTTAGTAGCCTCTCCGTACTCGTCCTACCCGACGCTGCCGTACCGGGGGCTCTTTCGGGGTCAGGGGAATGAGGCCCGTTTTTTTTTACTGTGTTTTGCGATTGATCCCACGGCTGGCTTGCAGAGCCATTACCGCGGGGGCTGAAAAGTTTTGTTTACTCATGGGCAGCTTGCCAGTCTATCCCGATGAGTGGACTGGAGTTTATTTGTTGGAGGCGACTCCTAACCGCCTCCCATGTATTTCCTAGTCATTCGATTGCGGACTTTTGGCTACTCGACAAGCAGGATACAATCTATATACACATAAGCACAAGTACGTACGCATGTTACTATGTGCATACAGAAGGTATGAGTCGACCAGCACAGCAGAATCAAGGAGTCCATCCCATGAATCCACCCGAGTCTCAAGGCAAGTACACGGTCGCTCTTGGTCCCTATCCGCCACCTGGGGTCGCGCCACGTAGCCTCGCGACTAACCGGCTTGAGATCCCTCAGCGAGGGAGATCCGTGGATTTACTTACTTATGAAGAAAAAAAACATAGGCTACTTGTAAATTAACAAAAATTTCAATAAACAACATTCTTTGAAGAGAGAAAAAATAGAAAATACCTCTTTCCCATTAATTTCACCAGCTTAGATAACCAGATATCCAGAAAATGTAAAACGAAAATATTTCATTATGCAGCAGGTATACTGTAGGTAAATAGAATAAAAATACTGTGATAATTTAAAAACATAGCTGGAAGCGTTAATTTGATGACAATTTCGATTCTACCCAGCGAACTGATGATGACTCGATTATTTTGTACTCGAAACGATAATCTATACAATAAAAGTCAGTAATCAATAGGTGTAAGAGTGGGACGATGATCTTTGTCGGCGTGGAAGCGGGTAGCGCAGAGGTGGCGTCAATGCCACAGTGATACGTAGCCCAGAATTAGGTTCGCAGCTGTCCCCATACCTATCAAGTCGCCATTACTTCGCGGTTAGTGAATTGGTACCAGAGAATTCTGTTTAACATGGTGACTTGATAACATCACGTTGAACGTGGATGTATGCCTTAGCTATTGAACAACACCAAAGCTTATCTTATCTTACTCTATTGGATCCATAATTTACAAAAAATTTCCTCACTGTCAATTACCGTAGAAGCACTTCTGGTTTGTGTGTATTTGTAGACGTTATGCCAAATGCTGCACACTGGTGGTCTACATCGTCGTCTGTTCGTATTGTGGACGATGTGGTTTGTCGCGTCAATTTGTGGCTACGCTACAGACCTGAATTCGAACACAATCAGTGGCGATTTCTTCTTAAATCAAATCATTTTCTCGATTTTAATAGCGGTTTCAAAAATGGTAAGCTACCACCATATTTATATTTATTTTTCCTTATTTTTTATTGTAATTAGCAAACATTAAGCTGATGTTGTCTATCGTTTCAGGTACTTGTTGCTGTTGACACATTCGTGCCGTCATTTAGTCGACGAATTCTTCATCAAGGCGCTCAAACGGTTGTATGCTGCTGTTTTTTAGTGTTATTTTTCCTCACAATGCAAGGTTATACGGTAAGTTCGATTAAGTTTCTCTAATGTCTCAGTGTACGTGAGGTTATAAAGCGTGAGGAACAAAATTGGAAAAGAAAACCAAATAGCTAGTGACATTACTTACGCTAAATGTATAGCAAAAGCGATTCGTAACTAGTAGTAAGAGCTAAGCGTCAAATTGAATATCTATCATATCAAAATATGAAAACCCATCATACTTTTCACTCCTCAAAACGGAGGAGTCTTTTACAAAAGTGTGTTGGGATATTGCTAAAAAGAAACACTTTTCAATTTTTTGCCCAAACTATTCTTTGAAACAAAATTAAAGTAATAGTCAGCTCTGAGTTACTACCTCATCGACATAATAATACATGAAGGTATTTCGGATTTCTAAATGCCAATGATTTTTGTATATTTGAAACATTTGCGCTTTTAATTTGTTGGCTCCAAAAATCAATAAACATAAAGCCTCAAACTGCATCAAATTATCACATGTGATCGGGACCATTTGAGTTATAAATTTTATTTAGAACGCTTTTTTTCTATTTTTATATTTATAGGGTGTCGCTACACTAATTATTAATGTAACTGGTACAATTTTCATTGAATACACATGGGATGCTTGTTATTTGTGTGCTGTCGAATCAATGGAAACGTCGTGTCGTGCTAGCGCCACTGGCACGTGCTCATTAGTGGCGCGAATTGGCGCTATTATCGCTCCTTTCGTAAGTTCCAACAGATTTCATTTATCAAACGAGTAATGAAAACGTTTAGATAAAATGTAAAACCAATTAAGTTAAAAACATAAGGTGATAAGCCTTATCATTGTGAATTCCTTGTTGCGGAATGCGCCTACGCTGTCGTGTTCTACGTGTTATCGTGAAAAAGGTTAAATGTGAGCCTGGTCTATACAGTAACCTGCGTTGACCGCTCTTCACCAACTTAGTTCCGGCTATCTCAGCCCGATTTCTCTGAAATCAATTTACCGACCGTGGAAGGATAGCGCGGTTGGTAGCGCCTGGGGGAGCCTGCGACCTGATTCGGGCCGGCGTGTCACTACGGCACCCTCACCACTGCACCACTGCGCTCACAATTAAGTTTTGTTACAATATCTGCACCAATAATAGGGTATGCATAGCACATCATTATTCTATATCTTGATAAAATTCCTCTGCTTCCAATTTATCGACACCGGAGGGATGATAGGCTCAGTGGGTCTAAGGGTGACCGCAATCTGATTCCTATTTGACGGGTGTGGCACTCAACTACCACAACGGGTTGAACAACCCAATAAGTACCGATCAACGCCTATCTTATATTATATGCAACAACAACTAAACAACAAAACTAATTACCTACCATTTCTTGACTTTTTGGTTAAGTAATGTCATTAAGGATGAGGTTAAGGATAAACATAGAAGTTACTTATCCTCCTTTAGTATCACTAAGCATTAATAGGGTAGTGCTGCTTATCTTCATTAATTGTTGTGGTACCATTTTACTGAAAAAAGAGAAAAAAGCAAAGTAAGCATTTGTTGAGTCTCGGTTTTTACGTGATTTGTGAGATCGTTACAGAGTTGAAAAGATTTTTGTGGTGAATATTATCTAATATTAATAATTCTAGCGTAATGATTAGAGCTTATCAAATCATGAAAATATATTGATCGACTTGTCAAGATTACTCACTAATCGATAGAATTTGAAGTTGACATTCATATCCCTCGTACTTTGTGAGGCACGGTTTAATTTATATTGCTGCATTCTTAGTAGTTCGCATAGCGCAGTGGTATGAAGTGCGCTTGTGATTCCGTGCGCTACCGTTTGGAACATACTCGTCATTCCTTCGCGGTAGCACATTTACTACAGGAATATTTCAGAAATATAAATGCACTAATCTTTAAAAGATGCCTCCCACATTGAACAAAGAATGTTTCGTACCTTTTACCATGTTGCCTACTTTAGATATCCATCCACTTATAGATTGTAACAGCAAAAAAATTCAAACTAGCATTACATAGCACAGTGACAAAAGGGTCATTGGGACCCGAGGGTTTGCTACTTTGTACGGTAGTTCAAGTCCTGCTTCCACCAACTAGACCTTCTTTAATTCAGGGATCGGGGAATTGGCATCACGATTATCTGGGAGGGTAGACGACAATGACTTAGCAACCGACTGGTCTTCTCAAGTAACTGTATAGACCACCCCATTCAAAGACCTCTATAACGTCAAGACGAATGAGTCGTGCTTCTCCACAAAGAGATAGATTACCCCAGTGTTAATCCTTGTCTTTATCATAATTGAAATTGAAGAAATTGTAAGAAAAGAATTGAATTTTTATTTAATTATAAGCTTAATATTGATTTCAGCTTACATACGCTAACGTGTACTGGGCACCATCGTTGTATTTGGCTGTGGTCATTCTCGGCGTTATGAATCTCGTCATTTCGTATTTTTTCCTTGTAAGATTATTTTGAGGAATTTTTCATTCTGGAACTAACCTTTCATTGCTTTATTGAGTTGCTATTGATTTATTGATTTATTGATCTATTGAGTATTGAGTATCGAGTTGCCAAGTTTCAAAACACACACACACACAAACAACCTCATACAATGTCAACTTGCATTTGGAATAATCTGATTTTAAACGAGGCTTACACTCAAACCTCCTCAAACCTTCAAAACTCATAAAATAAATGCGATTATTTTTTGTAAAATAATATGCATTTAGAATAGAATAAAATTAAAATACATCATGTAGGTGGAGTATTTAATAATAATTGGAATAATCTTGTGTATAACAATCGAGATACAAGAGCGTCATTCAAGGCTTTGCTGTACATATTGCCCTGAGGCAATATTTGAACAGGTCTTTCTTTCCGAAATTTGACTTTCATCCACTTTTAATCCTCTATGGTTGTGTTCCAAGGTATCCATAAAAATTGCAACTTCAATTGAGCAAAGAAAAAATGATAATTTTCTCTCAATTCTAAGAAGATTCATTTCCATTTCTATCGAGAATCTCCTCAATTAAGGTGTTCATCGGCAGAAACCTTGCTGTATTATTTCGACCAGGTTCCAAACAAACAAGCTTTCAGAGATTCTTTGTGATTGGTAGATGACGACTTAATGACTATCGACCATTTCTGTCAGTGACAGTTTGGTTTAGTAGAATAGAATAGTTCAATAGAAATCGCCCGAAGGCTATCGCAAGAACCTCCCCTCCGAAAAAAATAATAACATGCAGTTTTAGACGGAAATTCCTTTAGTTTATTTCCATAGTGGTAACAACGACAAGGATTAATATTTCATAGAAAATATTCAAAAAATAACATTTTTAGGTTGAAACAAAAAATGTGAATTTGGATCACGTGACACTGGACGAAGAGCCGACCGTTGAAGAAACATTAATGCTTGGAAACGATTCAGATGATAAACTACGATAAACATAATCATTTATGTAGCTATTGATTGATTGATTGATCGACGGTTTGCACGAAAATTCGCCCAGAAAAGTATATACGTGAATGATTGCGATATTTTAGTGTAATAACGTGTTTTTTTATTTCCTCGTTTCCTCGTTGACTATCCACATATGAAATATGAACGTTGAAACATGTAAACTTAAAAATCGCTTTATTATTTATTTAGCAGATTATTCTTATTATGACACATGATGTTGATCTATCTGATCATTGAGTCTAATGAGGTGCAGCTTTTTCTATTGTAAATAGTCATAGAGTATCTATGATACTAATTAATTGTTTTATAACTGTTTAAAAAATGAATCAGTGAAAAAAAAAAACAGAAGCTGTTCAAAAATTTTGTTTTAAAAGTGTTTTAACTTTTTATATATCGATTTTATAGTTTTTCTTTTTTTCGGATTTTCTGTAATGAATATGTTATAGTACTTTTTCAATTGCCGTTTTTATCAAAGCATAAATATGTTGATATTTTTTTCTTCCTAATGTATACTGTTATCTCTTTATTACTATTCGAAAACATTCCGGAAGAGGGAAAAAATTTCCCTCATGCTTTGTTTTCTCAACAGACATGAAAACACTCTCCAAAAAGTAACAACCGTTTCAATATATTTATTAGTACTATATGGCGTTCGTATAGCGCAGTGGTAGAAGGGGCACCATGTGACGCATGTTTAAATTTAGTGTACCTGGATTCGAGTCATCGCTGAGGCAAAGCAAGCCATTCATCGCTCAAACGTCGGTGCATTCGTACCATAATAATCTGAAAAGGTAAGTAGCAATGACTTGTCAACGAGTGGTCTCTTGACTCGTAGTATTTACCACTGGGCACTATAGCGCCTCAAACATAACATAAAGACGATTGGATGGCGCATCTCCACAAAGAGATAGATTACGCCTATGCTAATCCGATCCTTATCCTTAGCCTTATCAGAACGTTACTTTTATGTTATTGCTTAACTTTCACGTTGGATAAGTGGATCGCGAAAAACGGAATGAAACACGAAATGATCATCTGAGAAACTCCTACGCAAAGACGTACAGTGGTTGCGGAGGCATTTGCTTAAGCTCTTCTGTAGAAGTCCAGTTTCTGCGGAGGCAGTAGAAGCTTTTCATTGTTTAGCACAAGCTGTCTTCGTCGCATTCTTAATGAACATCGAAGAAAGAGTTTTATACCGGAGCTCATTTCGCATCTGACATTAGTGGGAATGCTTGCCGCTCTGTGAAGTCTAATTCCAGTTTTCTCTCCCCCTCTTTTGAGTTTTAAAGTCACTCTGCATATTATTACACATAAATGATTATTGTAGCAGGACTCAATGCATTATTTTTCATGTTTCACTAACTATTGCTATTTTATTGTAAGCTTAGAAGCTCATCTAGGAAACTTTTCCATCGTAATTTCACCGCATAAATCTCACTCATTAAACCTCATTAGTGAGGTCGTTGCACTTCATTGATGTTGTTCTATTGTCATTCACGGACTAATTCAATTTTAAGTAACGGTTTCTTATATTTGAACTTTTTCAAATTTACTGTTTTTTTTTGTTGTGGTTATATTGAGGTCAAACACTCTCGAGGACTACAACGTCCTCACCATGTTTCTGCCGTTGGTCCTAAACTGACATTGTAACTATTGAAGCTCAGGAGAAAAGTAGTATTTTTGGTTTCATCTTTAGTAAATTTTGTCTTAAAAAATACAAATTGTAAACTTATCTATTATCGAATCTATCGATTTGTAGAACAGAGGGCGTTTTCAAAATAAACAAACAACAAATTTCTCTTATAGAATGTATCCTTATAATAATCAATCAATAGAACGATCTCGTGAATACCACAAACAATCGATAATGTCAGAGAAAATTCATTCCGATAACACCAGTATTTCTCTCTTTCGACTATGAAATTTCACAAAAAAAGATAACTGATAATTCAGTAACGAGGACGATGATAATACTGATAACGATGAATGCCATTGTAATGTCGAGCAGAGCAATATTTGACAAATATTGATATTTTACTCTCTTACTGCCTCCTTTTTCACTCTTTCTGGAGAGAAATTCAAGCAGACATCGACTAAACCATTGATTTCAAATAAGAAACGAAATGCTCCAAATATCGATCGATGAGGAAACTGGAACTGAATCTCCTCTTAAAAATTCTATCTGCTCGTCCTAAAGTTCGTGATGACGTCACATCGTTCATACTGTATAAATGTGTACTTAAGCACCGTACTAAAACCGTTACATTTGTATAAGTCAACTTTGTAATAAGAATAGAAAAATATTACAATTAGAATCAGCCTACATTTTTTTCAGGCTTATTTTATAATGTACACTCTAGCGGTGATGGATTCTAATTTAAAGAACCAGAAAGAAAAATATTTTGATGTGAGGCAGCTTTTCCTACTTTCTTGCAATCTCTATTTTTAACTAATTTTCTAATAGCACTTCGATATTTTGATACAAATATATTTACCTTAGTGTTTAAGCAGTAATGAAATAAGGGACTTCATAAAGCAGTCAAAAAAGTTTGGAAATATGACAGCACTCACAAGCTTAAGATTATTGACCTCAAGTTATTGCACAGAACTCAAAAGCATTCAATCAACTCCACAATATCACGGTAAAGACGGAGGTGTGACGGTGTCTAAAGCGAGTCGTCAAGCCAAAGGCAATCTTTTTCATATGAGGTTAGGTCGACTTGCTCGAAAATGTAAGCTGATGTAGATTCATAACTTGACAAAAGTTGCAAGATTATAAAATTTGATTAGTTACAGGATTATCGAATATAATAAGAGAGCCCGAGATTGGTGAAGAATTAAGAACGGCGAGGATGATGGTGATGACTGTGATGGTGTCATTATGAGCTTCGTGATGACAATGCTGATGAAGATAATGGTGAGCAGTCGACTGTATCGATAATGTCGATGACCATAGAAGCTGAGCGCAGTAGTGAATAAATACTTCATGAGAAAAGTAGTGATACGTGATTAATATGACGTTTCCCAGTAAGTTACGTCTTTTGTGGATTGGACGATTAGAACGGTGTAAAAGTTATTTGTTTTAATAAAGAAGATACAAAAGAAAGCCTTTCGCTTTTTTTCCGTTCTTCCACTGTTCACTTTTTGACGGGCAGTTTGTCATCGTTCACTTTGTTATCAACCATTCTTCTACGAAGACGACAAGAGATCTGTTCATCAACGATCTTGTCGTTTTTTACCTGACTGGATCGATTCCTTCTTCAAGGTCTTCCTGTTCCTTCAGAAAACAATTTGATTTCAATATTTTTTTAAAGTCAGCCCATAAGCCTAATCCAGACCTATTTATTTTTCTATCAATTCCTCTAAATCTTTCCAGATCATCCTAGAAAATTCAGATAGTATCCAGGAAATCGATGACATTTTTCTGATTGGAGCTTATTTTATCCAGGAAAATTACCAATGATCTGAATTGATTCTATTGAGGGTGTTTCGCTATGGTTTTGATACTTATTTACTCCAAACTTAAATATTTTTCTTAAAAACATATTAATATTAAAATATTGTTAATAAATATATTTAAACTGTTAGTTTTGTGCTGATAAACATCGTTTGAATCCGTTAGTTGAAGTTCATGTCAGAATGAGGTTGAGAAATTTCCTGAAGTTTCAACCTATTTATTTCAGCTTTTCTCCTATCTGTATTAGCTTCGTACTAATGTTTTATGGATTAACAAAATTTCATTTGGTGGTGCTTTTCACTTGGCTTTCTGGATGCTTCCTAGCCTCACAGCAAATTTTCGCCGTCTTCTCAAACTACACACCAAAATGGCAATGTGGTTTGTTTGCATTCTGCAAGAGATCATTACTCTAAACATTTATTTTTCATTCTTAAATAGAATCGTTTTTAACATTTCCTCATTTTACTCACGCACTCATTCCTATACATAACACATTAGCATTTAAGAATTACTGTAGTAGGTACGGTGTCAAAATCAGTCACGGTAAGAAATGATGGTGAGGTAGATGTAGCACTTTGTTGATTTCCAAAAACTGACTAACCAAATCAGAAAAAAGTGAAAACTAACCTTATTTAAATTTATTAGGAGCTCTGAATCATGATGATCTCATGAATATTCTGCCTTTCAATAAACCTCAAACAACCATTTACTATTATTAAGTTGTTGTTATTTGGAAAAGCATGTGTCTTACCTAAATGAGGAGTTAAATAGGTGACCTCATGTGTACCGACACATTACCTTCGATCTATTTACTAGGATTCTTTTGCATATTCATTAAGCTTATCGCTGATATCAATAATACAGTTTGTTCTATTGATAACTGTGGATGACTAGATGTGGAACAAAAATCAATAGTTTTTCATTAAACACGAAATAAAAGTGTCACCTATTCAGAACAGTTTCCATAAAATTAAAATAGTAAGAATAGCATCGTAACTCAACTTTATGCAAATCCATAGTTTCGACTCATTTTACCTCCAATAGCATTTGATAATCCAGCAAAATCTCATGGGCTTCTAATGTTCTCTTAGATTTTCGATCATCCATGACGTTATCATCCACGAAAGGACACTTTTATCAATGTTTATTAGTATAAATGATCAGGAAAATTCTACAGACGTATGATGAAGCTATGAAATGTTATTGATGACGACAAAAATAGTAGAGATAAGAAAAAGCTGAAAAGTTTTAGTTCAAATAGAATTATGGATTTATTACATAATAAATTTTATTGATTTTTAAAATATAAATAATTTTAAAAATATGTTAACAATTGAACAAATGAAGTGTGACATAATCAAAGCATAATATAGATCGAACTAGAAATCAGCTAGAGTACCCGAAAGGAATGAACATATTCATGATGATGATCATCTACAGAATTCATTAAACTGTCTTGCTTTCATGCTATTACTGCTCACTTCATACATATTGATATGTGCGGACTCTAGCAAGATGACGTTACGCGTGAAGTTCATTACCTGTGCGAATCAAAATGTCTACTGAACATGTTATGCTTCTGCTATACTTATAAAAACCGGTCGTAGAAATGTTCGTATAGAAAATGATGAAGCTCATTTTATTACATGTCACAGGATTAATATGGAGACAATATTAACATTACATGGTTTTGAGTTATCTACAAAATTTGAAACCTCAGGCGAGACTCGAACTAGTCAGTCATTCAGTGGTCACATAACTAAGACTTTCGCAGTCCTATAAGTAGCATAACAGACTGTGTACTAGAAGGATGAGGGAATTCAATAACCGACTGAGGTTCCATGTTTTGTAGCTAACTCAAAACCGTGGCATATCGATCTGATACAGTTATAATCTAATACAGTTTATAGAGAAAACAATAGCTACTATGAGAATCAAAATTAGGATTATCATTATTGCTTTTGAATAATGACGCATTAAATGATTTTAGAACAATGTTTTCATTAAAGCGACCGGTAGTATAACGAACCGGAATTATGTGAGACATGCAAGTTTGAGTCACGTAGGAGGATCTGAGTTTTATGACCAACTCAACAACCTACGATATTGATAGTATATGCAAATTCTCATTCCTTTAGGTGATGGTGTGATTTCGAGGGATTGTATGATATTCCGAGAATGTAAAAATAATCTAACGTTTCATGATGATCATTTTCAATCAGCTGCCCTCGAGTAAGTCATTAATATTATTTTATTAGTTCGATTCGTTTGAAATGCTACAAAATGCTTATACGAAAACTAATTACAATACTGATTTCATAGATCGTTCAGATAACAAATCCGATTCTGTAGTTTGGCGTAGTTTATATACTAATAGAATAGAAAAAAATAAAATAAAAAAATAATTCAATAAAAGAAACAGAACTCAATTATTGAATGTTTAGCTTTTTACAAGAAAAAAATGTAAGCAGCTTACAAAACAAGCACCAAAAGGGTTTGCAGATCGAAAATTATAGATTTGGGTGGATTTGCGGCGACGAGTCCTATTTGATGCCAGCTTTTTCTCAAGTACAATTTTTTGGCGTACTGTTTGGTAAATTAGAAATTGAGTCATTTGCAATAAAAAATAGCACTAGTTGAGTGAAAATTTAGGCACGATTCTTTTCGGATCAATATCCGATATTTTTGGTCGGAAACCAATTACAGTGCTCACATTATCAACAGGATTCCTATTAAATTTATTATCAGGTGGTGATCTACTCATTTCATTATGCAGTTATTGTGTAAGTGCTTTTGCTTATAAAATAAATAAGCTTTGAAGCTAATCAATAATTGTGAGGTTAACCACGTATTTGTCCTCAGTGTGATGTCGTTGAGATGTTCAAATAGGAGCTATGTCTATACATTGTCTTCAAATGGCTGGACTCTATGGAGTCAGTGTTGTTAAGAGAAATGGTAGACTTCGTAGGTTTTAGGGCCGACACGTAACATCGTCAGCACAGTTTTGCGTAACCTCCTTAACTGCGTTATTCCCCTTCCTTTCAACATCGCTCAATAGTATAATCAAGCAGGTCGGCTACAAATCACTGCTGACTATAAATACTATAATAAATAATGCAGTATAGAGCTTCGAAGTAAATCAGTCTTTCACGAGGCATCATGATCTTAATTTCATAATGCATCGTGAGGTAGAACTGATATACACAGAGACTTCCGACGACTATCCTCTATCCCCTCTTTGTTTTCCGTCCTCTCAGGTAATTTTGATACCATTTCATTGATTCGAAACAATGGAGCGTTTCATTTGCCTTTTAAGAGTGTCAAGTCCAATAGCGCAGCGGTGCGCCTCCTTCTATGATTCCGCTTCCCTCCGCAAGAACCGCAAGAACTTAACAAGAAAAGTGCATGTACCACCTAATTAGTGTATGAACGCGTTAATGGCAACACCGTTTCTACATGAATGGTCGCAGACAGATAAAATGGTTCTTAAATGATCTATGCTTGAATCTCTACTTGAATTTTTATTTAAAGGGTGAAGTACCACAATAGGAGGGGGACACTAGAGGAGGGGGCTTCGTTCCGTATACGCAGGCAGGCTTGAGTCTGAGTCGCAGTCCAACCAATCTTTTAATCCGTTAGGGAGAAGTTAATGCGTACCCAGAGTAATCTGAAAGGATAAGCAGCAATGACTCTTGAAAGGATTTGTTTTCACAATTTTTTATAAAATCTACTTCCATTTAAACACTTCTACGATAACATGAAGACAAAAAATGGTTGACGCATCTTCGTAAGGAAGTAGATTATGCTAATGCTTATTCTTATCCCCAATTTTAATTAAGGCTTTGCGACATCGTGGAAAATTCTCCACACGGTGAGATTTTTGCTGGGATTTTGTATTGGTGGTACAATAGTTACCTTAGCTACTCTCGTTACTGAGTTACTGCTTCCCGAACAACGAATGCTACTTCGAGGAATATTCAATTGGGTACGAGTAAATCATATTATATTATTACCACAGAAATTACTATTGATAATGTTCAACTATATCATGAATGGCTATGTTATAAAATGTTCCTCTCTCAAGTTTGACATGCTCAAGCGAGGTATGTCGATTTGAGGATTTGCTAGTTACAATGAAGTGAGCCTCTATCACTTTTTATTGTAATGCTTCAAAATGTCAATTCAAGGATTTCCACAAAAAAAAACGCAATCAAGAAGCTTTTGTAAGACGTATAAAACACCAATCATTTTTCTCTAATTGGCTGGTCTTCCGAAGGAGAATATCACAACATAAAAACGACGAGATAGTGAAGGTGACTTGAATCAGATCGATGTTCACCTAACTGACAGATTGTTCTCTCCTTCAAGGATGTAGCGAAGAATTCTTATTTCAATGACAGCTTATACGTAACATTTTGAACAAGTTTTGATAAAGATGATAATTTTTTATACATTTGCTAAACAAATAGGTTTGGTATCCACAAACTCTTTTCACCGATCCATTAACTCCATGATTCTTAAGCTGATTGCATTTCCTGGGGCGAATAGTCGATCTTAATATGCCTCTAACTTTCAATATTAATATAATTTTTGCAGCCTATATTGATTGACGGACCCAACTAACCAATGTGGCAAGCTTTCCTTTATTTTCAAAAAGGAGATCAAATCTTAAAGCTCTAGGAAGCTTTTGAAGCTTGGAACTCCTGACTCAGATATCTGAGCGTTTTACAGGGAATCGCCCGTCTTATTCTGACCACTGTATGTATGATATTTCCGAATTGGCGATCTGCCAGTATTGTTTGTGCTCTGCTTCTTCTTCCACCAATTTTTTGTATTATATTTGTTTTTCCCGAAAGTCCAACGTGGTTACATAATAAGGTACGTGCTAGAAATAAAGATTCATTATTATTTAAAACAAAGTTTACTACCTACCAGCTAAGTTTGGCTGTAATACATAATACAGATAGCTCACGTTTTTGACTTAGTCATAACCAACAGCACCTCAGTTGGAATCCCGTTCAGTCTTTTGCACATTTCTAGTTTAGTGTGTTAGCGATTGTACTATTTGTTTTGAGTTCACTCAATGCTTTAACCTGTCTGAGGTGCCAAGTTCTGCGACTTACTCACATACTTATGTACTATATATACAAGACCGTTTTTCCTCCAATCTCTGAATTTCAGCTTTTAGAAGGATATGCAAGGGATTGAGTTTGGTAACCGTAAGGTTTGCTCCAAGCTTGAGTTATTGTACCTCAAACTTGGGTAATTAATCCTTTGTTGGAGGAATACGTAAAAATAATGCATTAAGTTTACAGTAACGATAAGTAAAGGATACATAGTATGATTATCATAGAGAACTCATGACACCTTGATTATGCGATCAGGTCACATTTCTTAATCAGATACCAATGGTGACAAGAATGATATATTGAGGTCAACGATAGAAATATATCACTAAATAATATATCAAAATCATCATGGATAATTCCATGACACAGGCAATGTGATTAGATAATAACTAGTTTAATACGACAAAGAAAAGGCGTCGTGCTAGAGGTTACGAGTCAAAAGGTATGGAGGAGCCGCGTATCGTATCGTAACTGCTTGTATATGGAAAAATAGGGGGGTACTTCTAAATGTTGGTTTTCAGTACCTCAACCAATCCTCTTCTACGTTTGATGCCAAAATCAAATCGATATTTTAAAATTCCAATGCACTTCACTGAATTTGCCTATTTGTCCTCTACTCGCCTCTTCACCATTTCAAACTACCAGTGCAATCACCATTCAGAGATAAGAAAGGAACGTGATGTACGATAAGTCTCTCCTTTGCGTATAATTTGAATGATGAAGTAGATGATCACACAAGGAAGAGGAAAAGCTTTGCTGTATTTCTGTAATGATCGGTTATTTAAGGGACGATTGATGGAATTACAAAAAGTTGAACAGTATATTGCAGAAATTACTGGAAAGAAATACGAATACGTGCAGAAGAAAAGCATTGAACATGTTAAGGTAATAACAATACTAGGAAAAATATAATACAATACTGATAAATTTAATAAATATTTCAATAATAAAACATTGTGCATAAGGCGCGTGGCGCAGTGGCAGAGGTGCCATGCCAGGTGATACGCGAACTGGAATCAGGTTCGCTGCCACGGCCACAGCACTCACTTGCTGAATTGCGGTGAACCGGGGTCATCATACAGATCAGGCTCGCATTCCATCACCTCCACGATTCCATGTTGAACACTAATGCATAGACGCCTCCCTCCAGAAGCATGGATTAACGCTAAAACTTATCTCTATCTTACCGTATCAAGAAGACCTAATCAAAAATACCAATAACCTAGAATACACATGAGCCAAAGTATTCAGTGGTTTTATTACTAGTTTGATTGGAATAGAGAATGAAGAAGGGAAAAATATGGAAGGTGGAAACGAGGAACATCTGGAAATCAATCTAGAAGAAACCCCAAGTCGTATTGGCTTTAGGGAATAACACTACAAGTAGTCTTTCATGTTCGCTTTCATTAGATGTAACAGCAAGAATAAGGGAAAAACATCAAAGCTATTCTTTAGTGAATTTTAAGATATTTTATTTACACAAGTAAAATATTCTCAATTGTTTTAGGCTTGTATTAAACAATAAGGATAAGAATAAACCTTGCTATAATCCATCTCCCTGTGGAGATGCGTCATCCATTCGTCGGCTTGGTGTGTATAGTAGAGGGAGGTGTTACAGTGAAAGCGGCCCATACAAGAACCTCAGAGAACTGCTATGCTGCAAGTGAGTGCTGCTCAGCTCTCAGATTGTTCTGAATACCAATTCACCAATTCACCGAACCCTTGAGGGATGGGAGGCTTGGTTTGCATCAAAGCGGACCTGAAGTGAAAAGTACTTTATTCGAGTATCGTCTTACTATGGTTTGTCCTATCACTCCGCTCCGCCGCCCCAGCGTTACGAGTACTAAAAGAAATTTCAAGATGTTCTCAGAACTTTCTCATTATTGATCGTTTTGGGTATTTTTTTTCTTGTCTCCTGATTCTCCTACCTATAGTTGAATTATCATTTTGCAATTTTATTGATTTTCTGTGTTTTTTTTCAGACTTTTTATGAGATGTGGCGTAGCCCAGGGCTATTTCGTCGTCTAGGTGTTCTATGGTTGATGTGGTTTATTGCCTCATTCAGTTCGTACAGTAATGACCTAAATTCAAATACTATTAGTGGAAATTTATTTGTCAATCAAATTCTATTCGCTATTCTGATCACCATTTCTAAACTGGTAATAGTATTTTTATGCTTGTTCATCTTTTATTCTTATTATATTCATCTCCTTTCCGTCACTAAGAAATTTCATTACGATCAATAACAACTTTCAGCTTACAACTCCCTCCAGCTTGAGTCTACTTTTGAAGAAACAGTTGGAAAACTTTATGCTTTTCGTAGTGATTGTTGGCTTCCTATCAAATGCGATAATTTATTGTATTAGTGTTTCCATATCACAAAGACGATAGCATACTAAATTGGAAGTCTGCCAGATGTGGGTGGAGGAAATCGATCGCTAGTGCTCTAAGTTTTGTGGAGAATTTAGCTACTTCAATAGACTTGTAGCAATTTAAGGATTCAAACTCAATTCTTTGGGATCAAAGTTAAAATAACTGGGACAATGAGGAATTTCAATACAGTATTTATTAAAAATTTTAAAAGAAATCATTTGATTCTCCTCTACAATTATTACAATACATCGCTATCCAGAATTTCATGACCTCAATTCTACCTCCACTCGATCACACACTTTTCACAATTATCACGACTTTCTTTTCACCAGATTATGTTTAATACATTCAAACTCAGAGATACAGAAATTTTTGTTACTAATTGATCTCGTTTATTCTATCATACCGTCATGATAGCACTAAGAAAGAGCGATCAATTGAATTTTTACAAAGTAAAAGATAAGCGATGGATGAACAAGTTGCATAGTGCTAGTTTCTTCTCTTAGGAAATTTCCTTGACAATCAATACACATTGCTTAATATGAATTGAATTGATTTCAAATAAGCCGATCTTAGTAGATGGATTACTGTAAGCATGTAGATTAAATTTTAATCGCTCCGAAA
>KN716385.1:169283-180278 GCA_000816705.1 Dictyocaulus viviparus
GCATCACACAAGTGAAGGAGGGAATACGAAGTTTGAATCTACGTCAACGATCAAAAATCAGAGACGCAGCCGTGCACGCCAAGCTTTCGACGATTAGGTGGGCCGGACACGGGGTGCGGATGGATGATGACCGGTGGACACGAGCTGTAAGTGATTGGATTCCACTGGACATCAAACGCACTGCAGGAAGACCACCAGCCCGCTGGTCTGACCTCTTCACCAAGGCCCTAGAAAGGGATTATGATGCTCGACGAATCCCTAGAGCGAAAAGAATTCACTGGACTACCCTTGCGCGCGATAGGGAACAATGGAAGTTTTACTGGTGCCCGCTCGACTTAGTCGATGATCAACGGAAATCCAGGTGATCCAGGTGATCCAGTGTTTTTATATCACAAAGACGATAGCATACTAAATTGGAAGTCTGCCAGATGTGGGTGGAGGAAATCGATCGCTAGGACTCTAAGTTTTGTGGAGAATTGAGCTACTTCAATAAACTTGTAGCAATTTAAGGATTCAAACTCAATTCTTTGGGATCAAAGTTAAAATAACTGGGACAATGAGGAATTTCAATACAGTATTTATTAAAAATTTTAAAAGAATTCTTCTCTACAATTATTACAATACATCGCTATCCAGAATTTCATGACCTCAATTCTACCTCCACTCGATCACACACTTTTCACAATTATCACGACTTTCTTTTCACCAAATTATGTTTAATACATTCAAACTCAGACAGACAGAAATTTTTGTTACTAATTGATCTCGTTTTATTTTATCATACCGTCATGATAGCACTAAGAAAAAGCGATCAATTGAATTTTTACAAAGTAAAAAGAATAAGCGGTGGATAAACAAGTTGCATAGTGCTAGTTTTCTTCTCTTAGGAAATTTTCCTTGACAATCAATACACATTGCTTAATATGAATTGAATTGATTTCAAATAAGCCGCTCTTAGTAGGATTACTGTAAGCATGTAGATTAAATTTTTAATCGCTCCAAAATTTTAATGCATAAAAAATGGCTACCATTTTTTCTTCCGATTCCGGGTTTGAGCAGTTACGAGGATGTAATGTAATGAGGTTCGCGTTATCCTCTTCAGATTCTTCTCGCTACCGACACCTGGCTACCGAAATTCAGTCGACGTCGCCTCCATCAAGGTGCTCAGTTTGTGGTGTGCATCTGTTTTCTTATTCTTAGTATTTTGACAATAAAACAATATACAGTAAGTTACGACTTAATATTTACTGTTTGCTATTTGAACAAAAACTGTTTTTAAATGAGGAAAACAAAATGAGCAGTGAAGATAAAAACTCATCAACACATGCAAAATGCTTCTGCTTTCAGTTTGAACTACGCCATAATTTGACTTAGCTTACTTTCCCCTATGTTTTCCTCAATAAGAAGTGAGACAAAAATGTGCATAAACAGAACAATGTCGATTTATCGATCGATCGAAGATCAATTGCTTGAAAAGCCTTTTTTTTTTCACATTATAACTCATACTATTTCAGGGTGTTGGCGTATTGATAATCAATTTAATTGGTAGTGTATTTATTGAATATACATGGGATGCTTGTTTTCTTTGTGCCGTTGAGTCATTAGAAACCTCATGTCGTGGTAGTGGAATAGGTAGCTGTTCATTAATGGCGCGAATTGGCGCCATATTGACACCATATGTGAGTACTTTCTAGCAGAAATTACTTATCTTTGTTGTTGTTTATAAATCACAAACAGTACTTTCTATACCGTGTATTGGTGTGATGTCCTCAGACAAACCTCAGATACAGTACGCTACTCAGCTACAGTAATTTCCTCTCCAAGCGTTTCAGAAATCTTCTTTATGAATCCCTTTAAGCTTATGCTCGCGGTTTTTTTGCTCTTACTTGTTTTCCTTTTCTTCCTTTTGCAATGAGTTTTCTTGTAAATTTTCGTGTTTACTTCCTCAAATCTATCAGATTTGATACGGTATAGCAATCAATAAGAAGAGGATAATAAAGCTCTCATCAAATTGAGTGATTCTATCGCTTTACCTCTTTGAGGTCGTGTTTATGATGAAAAAATCAGTAACAACGAAGAGGACAAATTGATTTACACGAAACAAAACGAACATTTTTCTCATAAAAAAAATTGTCCGTTAAAATTCACGGATATTTTTAGCATTAAACGTTACAAATTTAAGAGAAAAACAAAAATTCTAAATAAATATAGCAGTTTATTTTTGGGTTGGCCTCAAAAAAAAACATTTATCGAAAAATATTTTTTTTTATTCTTTTTGTTACACCAGTAACTGTTAAAGAAAAATAAAAAAAAGTATGGTAAAATATGGATAGAAAATTAAATGAAAACTTTTTTTTGAGTATTTTTATTTTTCCATTTGCACTAGTGTTAAATCCATGTGGGAGAAAAAAGCACCTCTGAAAATCCCAAAAAAAAAACTCGTCATTAGACATAATCTCTTGCCTTAATTATTAATGAAACGCCTGAGGGGATTATTAATGAAACGCCTGAGGGTTATTTAGCAGGGGCACTCAGGCAGTCTGAATGTTAGAATAACGTGTTTTCCTAAGAATGAATTATTCTAAAAATCATTTTTTCCTAGATTTTATTTAAGAAAAAGCATTTTTAAAAAATACTCAGATAACTTTTCGTGTTCGTACTGGAAGAAGCAGTTTGAATAAATTTCAGCTTACATATATGAATAATTTTTGGTCACCAGCTGTTTACTTCAGCGTGTTCCTCATCGGTTCCGTTAATTTTATCGTATCCTATAATTTTTTGGTGGGTATTTTGTCATTATCGTATTATGCTTTTTCATTGTATTGAACTTATTTACTAGAAAAATTATCAATATTAAATTTAACTTGACTCCGAATTTAAATCGATATTTAAATTTTAGATTGAGACAAAAGGTGTAAATCTCGATGACGTCATCATTGATAGCGAATCAATCGATAGTACACAACACAACAAATGTAAATTAGTAACAAAAGTCGGAGTACGTTTAATTCGGAGATTTTCCTCATTTGTTTTCTTACATCTACCGCGATAGAATAAATACTCGTGCTCTAACGTCGGTTCAAGCTCAGGCTTAGCCGAACGAAGCTTTACAATCCTCCAAAAGGTCGATGATTTAGTTCAAGAATGATCTATGAATAAACAGCAGTGGCTTGATAATATCTTTCAAGTCTCCTACGAACACATTCACGGTAGCACGAAGACAACGAATGGGTGGCACAAATTCCCGAGGGAGATAGATTACCTCAATGCATATTCTAACACTATAACATGGTGATGAAAAATTGAAATTTTTTGAAAATCCTCATTATAACAAGCAATTTTTTTCTATTGTTATGCAGAATATTTTTTGAGCAAGAATTCAGTTCTGAATTTGTTGAGTTCAACTGGCCTAGATAATAATGCGATCTGTTTATCATATTTGTCCGTCCCAATAACTGTAAAACATCGGACGCCACTGACCTCACGGACCGCCTCAGTTACTTGAGGCAATCTAACATGTTGACTTGTTCGTCAACAATTAGTCATTGAATCGTAGCGGCGTATTTCAACGAAATCTGTGAAAGAATAAGATATCCACTGGCTGGTGTTGAACTTCCTCTACGTCGATATATCAGCGACATGTTAGAAGAATTATTGCAAGTTATGAGGCACAACTTTTATTAACCCTGTAAATTTTTTCTTCTCAAATCAGATTCAGTATCAATGAAAGATCGTAAATCATTCAGAAGGGAAGGTCTCTAGATCTAATGAAATCACTCAATATATCCGTAACTAAATAATATCGTAATTTTATTTACTGTATCCATTATAAAAGGATTTCAATGATTTCAATATTGCCACGTAGTTACAAAATTTGGAGCATCTGGTAGGAAACGGACACCTCACAGAAACCCAACCTACCTTGCTAGTGGTTGAACTAGCCATGTGCATATTTTGTAACCACTTAACGGTTGGTTGTTTTGTTGTATCAGCACTCGACCGCTAATGAGATCGATCTGGTGAACGAATATTGACATTGCTTGCACCAAATGAATATGATAACTGGCCGATATAGACCTCAAAAACCATTAGCTTCTTCTTTTCACTCAAATGATCAATGAACATATGCTTAGACAATGCGCTCGTTAGCATACACAATCAGAATACAGCATTTTGTCATGCGAGTCCTGTTCGAGGCTTCTAGCGTTCTGATTCATTTGATTATATGATATATTCCACCCTGCTGTATTGCCATTAATTCATAGGTGTTGATCTAAGAACCTTAAGAATCGGCTCGATTAGATACGTCGCATTATACGGTATTCAAGTAACGAACATTACCTCGTAGTAATGCGAGTCCTTCTACTTCTATCTCCATTCTTCATTTCAATTTATCTTAAAGAAAATTTATATTGCAATAACGAATCTCTGTTCAGCATCGATCAAACAAATCAACATCTTCTACTTTACCGTCAAAAATCGGACTGCTTGCTGAAGATGTCGAATCGAAATCACTACAATGTCAAACCTCATCAGTAGATGCTCCATAAAACATCTTCGAGCAGTTCTTTTTCCTTCGTAGCTAAATTTTAACGTATCGTAATGTGTGTTGTCACGTAACTATGGAATAGTGTTATATTTCATTTATTTTATCATTATTTTACTATGAAAAAATTATAACAAGCTGTTCTTCTGACGGAATTTTTTTATGTAATAAATAAAGAACATATAAAACCACGAGTATTTTAAAACAACATTACAACAAAAGTATTTAATTTACAAATATTGAGGTCAAACGATAGGCGATTTTGAGGAAATTCCCTGTCATTTTGAAAAATACATCTTGTTTCAGCCGATCTTGAAAGAATTCTGTTATTTCGAGAAGTACTTCCTGTTTTAGCCAATTCTGAAGAAATTCTGTTATGTCAAAGAACATTAACTTCTTAATATTTATTTCATAACCAATCAATCCATAAGAATGACGTTAGACAATTCTGGATGGGATGGACCTTAGTGTGGATGTGATTGAGTTTGATTGTGGCACCTAGGGCGTAGGAATACCACTTAACGTCCTCAACGGAGAGGGAACAAGCTCAAATCGATCAATCAACAGCTAATAATGTTCAATTCAGTAACAATTAAGAGCTAGAATGAAACATCATTTACATTACAATGAATGATGATTCATTAAAAATCCAAGATGTTACAGTTAAAATTACACTCGAATATGGTGGAGATTTATGTTCACCTTAAAATCGTTAGCAGCTTAATGTTACTTGATTAAATCAAAACGTTATAATTAGGCTGAAAAATAATTAAAATTGGTCGGTCATTGGTCGATTTTCATTTTGTCACATCACTGTGTATTTGTTGTGAAGCGGATCACTGAAAAATCAAAAATTACCTCAAAGTAAGGGATAACGTTTGAAAAATCCACTATAATATCATCGTATATGAAAAAAAATCAACAATTTGTTTATTAAAATGAAGGAAACAAAAAAAGAGCGCAGCTTACTGTTTTCCATTTGCCAAGCGAATTGACGTCGATAGAGTTCGTTTTCAAGTTGAATGCGTTCCCAAAGATGTTCCATATCTCCAGACGGTCTCGGTATTTTTTCTAGCTCTTCGATTTGACGTTGCAATTCCATACCATAACGTTGAGAGGCTTTCTGTTCTGCTGTCACTCCATCATCCACATCTACTCGTTCATCATCGCTATCCGTGAAAAACACCTGATGATAACGAAACGAGATAATCGATAGCAACAGCAATAAAAATTTGATAAGAATCATAGCAACTCTGATTCACATTGCTTGGAAAAAGTTAATGTCGTCTATGAAATCTTTGGAAGAAATTATGGAACCTCATGAGTGTCGCATGTGTTATATCCATCATTTTCGTCGTCTGCATCCGAACCAGCTCTCGTGCATAACGATGTGTCCCAAGCGTATTCGGAGGCGTCTGAATCCTCAGCAATATCGCTCCACACCTCGTCTTGTGGAATTAATGGAGAAGACGGCGACCAGCCTTCGTCGTCCATAAATGAGTATCGAATAAATGATACAACGAGGTTTTTGTACTGCACTACTCTGTGACCTTATCCTTAGGACATTATGGTACTAAATCAGTCCAATACGACTAATATCCGTTAGGGTGACCGAGGGTCATACTCAACTGTCGACGATCTGTTCATACAATGGACTGATATCGTTGTGCCACTTCAGCTTTGATGTGATAATTCGCTCGTTTCAGCCTAAAACTGATATGATGAGAACGAAAGTTCGTTTCTATCTATTACAAAAATAACAGCTTCAAATGGATATTTTTTAAACGTATTTACAATGTGTTATAAATGAAAACGTGTTGTATTAAACTTATCAAATTCGCTATTACGCTAAGGAGTTCCTTCAATTTCGTAAACAAAAAAATCAATAATTGGCTTCAAAAGAATGTAAGTATGAACAATGGAAGGAATGAATTTCAAAAGGTATGAACTCAGATTTCTTTCCTCGTCTTTCTTCTGAGGTAAATAATACTAACGATTCAAAAAACATTAATCTTTTCTCAGATATCTTTCACAACGGGAAAATTCTTCAACTTACACTCGATAGAGTTTTTTGTTACATTTCATTCTAAGTAAAATGTAATGTATTTATTAAAGAAATTGAATTGTATACAGCAAAAAAACTAATAGCTAGAAATGGAATCCCTTCGTCGGCAAATCAGTTTATAATCCTATTAGATTTTTTTGTGGCTATTTTGAAAGAGAATGAGAAAAGAATTGCTTTAGAATATATTAAAATGCATTGAATAAGCATCAACGATTTATTAATTTGACGTGTCCTACGACGAATAGCCTACGTTATCTACCCTAAGGTACGGTAATTTACTAATCGGCTTTAAATAATGATCAACACACTAATAAATCAATCAATCATGTAATCAGTCAGGTAGAATCAATCGTTTGATATTTTTCAAATAAACAAAGCGAATTTGACCCTCACAACATAAAAATAAATCCGATCTCTTTGTAGTTAATGATTCAGAGCTACTCATAAGCCTTGAAACCTCAACCGGGTCTGCAACCCATATCTACAGATGTCTGTCTGGTCTAGTTTGCTAGCCACTGCACAACTGAGATACTCAATTTACTACCACTCAATGCTTAACTTATTAATTTTAAATGGGTATCTCATCCATCCTCGCCCATCAACGAGATTAATCCAGTGAGTCGATATCGACATTGCATCCAATTAGGCTGATAATTAAAAGACTAATTCATGCAGAATCTTTTTATTTCCTACTTTCTATTAGCCATGCGAAATTGATTTCTCGTTACATCCTGAAGGAGGTTGAGTCAATAAGGAAGCTTGGATCTTCGGGCAAAACAAACCTTCCGTTAAAAACTAGTTCACAATATGTTTCATAGAGAAAAGAATTTCTTCAACTGAGTGCTGCTTAGCCTAAGTCGATAATTAATGTATGATACTTGGTAGTGATTATGTTAGGATAAAAGTGCAATTTCTCTCTAAACTTGTTCCTGTTTCGTTAGGAGGTAGGAGGTAAACAGCAGTGGAAAACTAAAGTAGAACAGTATATCACTACCTGCTGGCTATAAGAAAAGCAAGCCAACCAACAAACAACCAAATAGTTTAAAAGAACAATTTTTATTAATTAATACGATTGTCAATTTGTATATTCATTTAAGAAAAAAAACGTCTTTTCCGCAAAATTACGGTAATCTAAAAACGCTAGGATCCTTCCGATTTCATAGCGTCTCTCTGTCGGTTACTGTAGTGTCACGATATGAAATGCGCCAAATCGTACCATCAGCTTGAAAAGAATTCAAGAATCAAAAATGAAGATTTTGTTCAATATCGAAGTGAGTTAAACAAATATAAGTCAATTCAAATAGTGGCACTTACCTCTTTCCTCATACATTCTTTTATACGACGGATGATCTGCTGTGGGGATAAATAGACTGGAAAATTCCTAAGAACAGCCAGATAAAGTAGGGTAGTCGAATTTCTTTTTATTAATATTTTGCTGATTGGATAAATCAAAGATTGAAGTTATTGAAGATTGTGATTCTAATTAGTTATAATTTGATAAAAGTGGTATCGGATACGTAGCGCAATGGTGTAAATGCCACAATGAAACCCAGGCTCGAACTAAGTTCAGGATGGTTTGCGGTCGCCATCAAGTCCATCATATTTTCGAAAATCCTTATTTATTCCAATTATTTGTATTTTTTAATTTTTTTAGATCTTAAAATTTTATCGATGCTCAGTTTTGTGAGCTTCAAATATCACTTGATTTGTGAGAATGTGTTTTCAAGATACGTCACCTGTTTATTGATTTTATACATCCAGAAAAGATGTAAAAACGGGATGAAGTACGGCAAAAGGTAAACAATCGATACAAACAGCGTTTGTGAATAAACCGATGTTAATAATTGATCCTGAAAAATGCGCTTATATCCAAAGAATTTGATATTATCCTCATTTTTACTCTCTGACTAAAATAAAAATGACAAACCTGATTGTACAAAGAGCGAAACTGCATCCATCGAACTAATCGATTACATTCAATGATTTGTAACACCTGAAACAACAAAACAAAAAAGAAAACAAAAGGAATAGGAAGGAAGAGGAATACAAAAAACCACAAGTTAAACACAAGTAAATGCAAATGCTCATTATCCTACCTCCCCAATACTTCTTAGCATCGTAATGTAAGAGATGGATATCGATCGGTTTTTGACTATTGCCATAATCAATATAAGGATACGCATTGGAGTAATCTACTTGTGGAGATACGTCACTTTGCCTCGATGTTTAATTTTCGGATGGGAACGGTCTGTACGACTTGATAGGACCACTCCGTATCCAGGTCAGTGCTACTTACTTTCTTAAATCACTCTGGTATCAGCTCACCGAGTCGTGAGAAATGAAAAGCTTGGTTAGACTGGCGCCTGACTAGGACACGTGTATTCGATATGAAGCTCGCGCATCACTGTAGCACCTTCTAGCTCTGTGCAACGCGGCCACCTCATCGTTATTATTCTTCATTAATGCTTCCGTTTTGACAAAGACTTGAGTATTTGAGTCAAGGTATGAGGTTGTTGAGGAATGCAGACTTATTATAAAAAAGGGTGAAAATACTGTCAAACACCTACAATTAGAATACCAAGCGAGTACTGATATCTTGTTAAAAATTTGGTTAGGACAAGAAAGAACGAATTTGCAGACCAGTCACCTAATACGGTAGTAACATCAATTTCGAATTCTTCGACACCTAAATATGCGTGTATGCCTGAACACTTACAGTAAAACGAATACTACCGTATCTCTTACCGTAATTATAGACAAATGCGGTGATCATCATGCATATTAGGAAATATTTTGAAAATGAGACAACCGACGATTCTAATACGATTTCTTTTTCAGCAAACTGCAAATACTTCAAGTGATTCAACAATATCGATTTTTTATTCAAAATAAATTCAATTAGGAATCTGCTTGCTCTCTAAAATATAGATGTAGTTAAAATTCTAGATAAAATTACATTTTCAAAAAAAAATAAATGAGCCACTGGAGATTTTCGAACGCCAGCCCATTTTTGTTTGTGGCACAATAAATGAGCTAATGTTAGAAGTGTATAAAATTAAAGGAAAAGTTCTAAGGTAAGAGGTCGGATATCTAAAATGCTAGGAAAAAGTTGCTGAAGAGGTCGCATCCCGAAGCCGAAACAAAAAAATTTTCAGGAAACCTCACGATTACGGTAAATGTTAAATAACACACAAAACTGATATAACAGTAACCAATATATACTAGTTTTCGACAAATCCAACCAAAATGTGCGAGATGATCTCGAATATGGGCGTAGACGACGAACACCATGCCTAAAATTTTAATAAACGAAAAAGAATGACCGAGAAGGAGAAAAGCAGAAGCTTACAACTTTGAGGAAATCGTAAACATACCAAAACATGATGATAGTATCATAAGATACACCGTTGAATAATAGACAACAAGCAGTAGTTTATGATGTAAATCATGACCGACAATATATCCAGGCACAGCTGCAAACGCGTGACGAATTCCTGAAAGCTATGCAAATCCTCACTATGAATCAATTTAATCTAATAAATAATATTACAATTACCACAGTTAATACCGTATACACGTTCTAATAAACTTTGGCTTTGGTCAATCCTTTGCGGCATGCGGAATTTGCTTGCGCAACTAATAAATTCAAAGTGAGATCAAGGAGGTGATTCAATGCTAGCTTCGTCTATAATGGCATTCAACTCCTCCTCGGTACCACGTTGAAGACGAGTACGCAGGCGTGTCTCATGAGGAATGGTTAAACAACGCCAACGTTTGTTTTTTTCCTTTCTTATTCTGTGAGCATTTATTAAAAATGAAATAGAATATTAAATATAAAAAACAATTGAGAAGCGAAAAAAGACCACAGTCACCTTTTATTGAGCTTCTAATAACAGAAACTGATGTTGAATGTTTGTTGATGTCATAAATGAGTCCCAAGTTACCGAGTGTTGACACAATATTGGTAAACATTACCCAAACGAAAATTAATAATGTTGCCTAGAACTCATAAAAATTGTAAGCAACTTTTAAAAATTGAAAGAATACAAATATTGAACATCTTGTGATATATATATATATATATATATAGAATATTTTCAAAACATATTTAATGTTTATAAATGTGGAAGAAACTGACATGGAGATACACATAGTGATAAGTACGGACATTCAAAACCCACACACACACATGCACAAGAACATAACGGGACATGCACACCATGCAGACGTATACACAAATGATATATTTGAATATGAACGCAAGGATAAATCAGATTAACTCAATACATTTTTAATATAATTAAGATAAGATAATAAGATAATTGTGGGCTTGGACAAATCCCTGGGGTGGGGCGGCGCCCCCGCATTCATGTCCACCGTGATA
>KN716386.1:32523-44571 GCA_000816705.1 Dictyocaulus viviparus
AACTCAACACTCGACATAGTGATTTCTTGAACAGTATCTGCCAATACAAATTCGGTTAGTGAAATCTTTCTTTCCTCTACATAAAAATAAATGCTCTAGTAGTCAACGATTATGCAGATGGCTTCCTATCTATTTATGCTTATGAATGATAGATGAAATCCTAATCTGAAACACTTCATGTAATACTTTTCGAAGGGATTGACAGATGTGATGATGTCAAAAACTCTTCCTTTCTATACTGTAATAAAAAATTCATAAAAAAATAACTAGTACTAGGTGAAGAGTGGTCAACTCCAAGTCACTCCATAGACATTCTTTAGGCATAACACTTTCCATCAGTAGATCATCTCGCTTCCTACCTGTTATAAACTTTATTCCACATCAAAAAAGACAACGTCACATCATTTTTAATTTACAGTTTTCATCATCAACGGAAGAAGTCGTTAAATTCGTTCGTACATCTGGTCAGTTCAGATGCAAACTATCTCATTAGTTTTTAGCAGTAAAAATGAACAGTACATACAGCCCTAAATATTGTTTTGCAGCCATAAAGCACTGTACATGTAAACTTAAACTGATTTAAATTCTAATTAGGACTAAGAAATGGAGTAGTAAGTGCAATGCTACACAAAGAGCGTTCACGTCCGAACAATTGCTAACAAAGCTTGCCATTTTACCGGATTCGGTAAAGGTTATACTTCTAAGAGAATGAGCAGTACTGACAGAGATTGATCGCGTTAAGTCTTCGTTTAGATCAGACACCCACACCATATAATGATGAAGACGAATGAATAGCGCAACACGCAGGTATTGACCAACGTCAAAACGTGCGATTCATCACAGGCACTCAGCAAAAAATATCCAAAACGAAAATCGTTTCTATGGGATGAAATTGAGCTTATTTTTTATGCTTCTTTCCATCATATAACAAGGCTAAGATAGTATGCTTCTATTAACGACTTCGAGCAGAAGCTGATCAACACTTCCAAGTGCCGTTCGCTCGTTCTTGTGTTCTTATACATAGCAAATTAGTGTTATCAGCAGAACATTCAAGGAGTGATAAAAAACGGCTTTGTTAGATCGACGATATTTATAGCGTTCTTTTCATAATTATTATAAGAAGCGGATTTTATCGAAAAGTTCAAGAAAGATTTAAACCAAAAGACGATTAACAAATAAACTGTTTTAAAAAGTCAATAGCCGATGGAAATGAATTGGACAGAGATGTGTTGAAACCAGGCAGGTTACGTTGCTGTTGAAATAAATACAGTCCTGAAGTAAATTCGTTTGACATTTATCGATTTTTTAGAGTTACTGATGAGGTCCAATGAATGATATTGTCATTAATATATTTATCTTCTAGTTAATTGTGGTAAATTTTGTTCTGTGCAATCAATACACTAAAAAAACGAGCGGTAGTTATCCCATGATAATGAAAGTACGTTTACTCAAAAAAAAATTGGTTTGCAGCTAGTAGTTGTCAAAAATATACCTAATATCAAATATAAGAAATTAAAATGATTCGTTGACAGTCTGATTGGTTCCTGTGACTCAATTCTACCTTCATAAAACGAACATCGTCTTGTCGACCACACCCAAATGACTCAACGACCGGAATTCGTGAACTATACAAAATGATGCCTGATCGCATTGAATCGGAATACAGCTGTCCACAGAAACATCAATTATAAGAAGTAGTTATGCAATAGCGAACAATTCCAAAAGCCGTTAGGCGTGTCAATGTCAGTAGGCGTTGATTGGTGATAGAGATGGTGATGCTGGAGATGATGAGCGATGTGAAACTGGCCAGTTGCACGTTATGTGGAACGGCGACGATCATGTGAACACATGTGCAGCGTTAGGCTTAGAAGAATATTTTGTTGAATGAGAACCGGTAGCGACCGACAAATGCCATCGATAATCGACGAAGATCCAGCTAGCATCTTGCTAATATCATCTCATCATAGATAAGCCTAGAAAGAAACAAATAATATTTGAGCTCTTTCTTCTTACCGACACAGTTTCGTTTTGTGGTGATAAGGTTTCTGTATTGAAGGCTCTATTCTTTTATTATTCATATCACTGACATTTATCCAATTTACCATAACAACTAATTGAGTGAATTGAATTAGCTAAAGCAACGTAAAATGAATGAAACACATCCGAATCACAAACACGACCGCTGCTATCTAGCCGTGCTTGAAATGGAAAGTGACTAAAGTGTACTGATATAAAGGAAACACTCCCTTCCGATTATAAAATGTCGATTAAGTGTCTCGGTGCATTAGTGACTTTTGACGGTAACTCGTCGTAAACGAAAAACGCCTAATTGAGTTTTGGAATGTAAGAATATAGAATGAGTTAGTGAGGAGTGATTTTCCTTAATTAGCTCGGTATGAATGATTTGAATTATGTGTACTTATTTCTAATTAAGATGATGTTAGATGACACATTCTACGACGACTTCATAACCTCAATGGCACAACGGATACTGTGTGATATTAAATGACGACGCTAAGAAGCATTCAGATACACTAAGCAATACGTGTACGTGATAGCTGACTAGAAATGAAAAAAAGTTTTCGTTACAATAGCCACTCAACGTCATCAAAATGAAATCGTATTGAAGATAATCTTTTCCATTAGGTTGCTTTATCGTCGCGCTTTTCACAGCTAATATAACGTTTTGAGAGGGCTATAAATATGCGTGATGTGTCATTTGGTTCTGATAACAGTTTAGAATGTTTCAAAATAATTTTTCTAACTAATAAAAGTAATCAATCAATGATGAAATCACATCACAGCAGGTAGGTAATCACGAAGTAGGAAAACTTAATGAATCAGCTTCTTCTACGCATGATGAATATGACAGTGCGACTGATCGCTATAAAAACGTGGTGTAGAAGAGATCGTCCTTTATGTCTATGCTTATCATTCCAGTAAAATTTGCACGAAATCAAAACAGAAAGTAATTTCAATAGGAATTCAAATAGTCTCTGGACGATATCAACTCTCTACACTTAGTGTACAGCGCTAAAAATGATGGCCCTTTAATTTTTGTCCTCGTCCTCTTTTCCGCTATTTTTTTTCCATTTTCTTTCCCTTACTAAGTAGAAGGATAGTATAACGTAAGAATTTGATAAAGATTGGAAGAAATTTTCTAGTACAGTGAAATGAGGCGCAACTGTGTATACAGTCGCCAGTAGAATTGCGTACGTCGTTGAACGACCGAATCCTTACACGGACGAAAGCCGCCAGTTGACCGACATCATTTCCTTGAAACAGAACTACTACGACCTCAATTTATTGGTGTGAACGTTATTCAATGTTACGTAAGCTGCGTAAGAGGCACGGAGTGCTTCAACTATGATGACCGACCCTTTCTACATCAAAAAAAACATGTCATTGAAGGTGAATCAAACAAATTAACATCAGAACTACTAGTATGTGTGAGAAAAAACGTTGCGGCACCTCTGGTGTCGATGTGAAACGAGTTTGTGCGATTTCTGTGTATTCCTTCTTTTTACATGCTCGCCGAACAACGAATTCCACACAAAAGAAATCATTCGGAAAGAAACAATCAAGGAAAAAGACAATATAGGTGTAGAAAAAAAATGGACAGGAGTATGCAGGACAGAACATCTTAAGAACGGATAGAAAACGAAAGGAATAATGAATGCCCTAGCAGAGATGAACGACAGAAGAAAAGATGCGAAAGAATGAAAACAGAAAGAACAAATGAAAAAAAGGGATTCATTACAAAGAACAGTTATCTGAAAACGTTTTCAGAGAGAAATATAGACGAATAGTCTGTGACAATTTTATCAATTTGAAAGAATTTATTAGTTGAAATCGACCGATTACCAAACACTGATGAAATCGACGTGATTTATGATTGATGGTCAAATGAAACTCATCTTCAGAATGAACATGATTATGTCCTCGCAAGTTGATTCTATGCTCTAAAGCTGTTAAGAATCTAGGCGAAAGGACTAGGAAGATGAGGCAAAACGGCTAGCCGTTAACATGTACAAATCATGAATTCTTGGACCGATTTCAAATGTTGAGATTGTCGTGATAATTTAATGACAATCTTCATCCGACACTAAAATTCAAATTTAACACTGATTAAGAGTGATAATTTAGTAGTTGTTAGAGGTGCCAACACACATGAGTTTAGCTGGTGTTCAAAACTATTCGGACAAATTCAATGAAGAGGACATTCTTCAGCTACGAAGACAAACACATCTGTTGATTCAGGCTCGAGTCTCTCTTTCTGAGGTTCCAAATTGTTTGATTCACTCATCAACATTACAGATATAGAAACAAAACCATTGTGACCTATTAAAGCTGCCAGAAATTAAGTAAAATAACACTGATTTTAGCTATTTTGCAACGGTATGGACTCGGTCGGATCTGGTCAACAACACGCATATTACGAAACAGAATAATTGTAGGCTTCGGAAAATCCAGTGGTAAAATCAACACATGTGGTGAATGCATAAGATGACTCGAAATACTCAGCTCTTCAAGAAACGCTGTCAGAAGAATTTGAGTGATCGGTTATTTTTTCTTTGAAAATTTTCGATCGTTTTCTATTCATAGAATAAAACTCCTTCGAAATAAGGAAGTAGAACTCATTAGTTTCAATGAGCATGAGCACAACTCAATGTCTACAATGAAATCAATAGGAGTTCACTTGGATATTCAAACATGATGTATATGATGTCATAAAAATATATCGAATTTGAGCATTAACGAAGTGATCGTCATCCAACTTTCACTCCTGAACGCTCAAGTCAGTTTCATTAGAGTATCTGCAGAATTAGAATGAGTGCGTCCACGGAGCGGAATGGTTAGAAGACGTGAAATCGATTCCTCTTCAATTTGACCGACTCTGAAAAGTTATTTAGTACTTAATGAAGAGATTCAAAATTTTCGGCTACTTTCTACAATGACGAATCGAACCCGTGCTCTTTGGCCATTTTCAGCATATTGATAATCGACTGAAGCGATTAGAAGACTGTCGACGACGGTTGTGTTATGAAAAAGAAGCTTGAAAAGCATGGTAGCTACAACAAAACTCGTTTGCTGATCGTCACCACCACAAATTGTGGGAGACTCACAGCGATTACGTTTACTTCGAAATAGTAACAAGTAAATGTAGTCAATAGTCTTTTACAATGAATTAGTTTGAAAAGAACCATGAGACCTCACAATTATTCTTAGTCAAACCGTAAACATGTAAATTTATAGTGAGGTGTTTTTTAAATAAGCAAAAATAAACAGATTGCAATCATTGTCATTGCAAGGTGTAATGTTTAGTTGTTTATTTAAAGTTAAAGAATTGAATCGTAGAAAGTATTTAGAGAAGTTGACTGCCTTTCTCTTTAGCATTCAGCAATCAAACTGTTGATTGAATACCTACCTCGTGAATAATCTGAGTCCTCGAGTCTTTTGATATGAGGTTGACTTTTTCATCTACTTTACTTGAGATAATACAGCATGAGATCAGATTGATGGTCAAAATGTATCATTTATAAAGCAATAGATTGCTGTTATGTCTGAGAGCACTATGAAAAAATAATTGTTACCCTAGTACTACCATGAGGTGCACTACCCTATGAGCCTGCATACCTCAAACTTGTGTAATTAAACTTCACATATTTGATGATGATTATGATACTGAAACATATTCCTATGGATGCAGCATAGTGGACGGTTCATGCACATTCTCAAAAGGAGTTTCATACTTAAATCCATATGAGAAAATTATTGAGTTTCATACTTAACTCCATATCAAAAGCTGCCTTTATTTAAGGAATTTACGAATATACTTGATTGATTTCTTCCTTTTAGTGAATACGGTGTCAAGCTTTCTTAGATCAAGGAGGATGATATTAGAATATCATGACGTCAATGCAGTCACATTTTTTGGAATGTATCGAAGGTATTCCCTTGTTTAGAACCGACAAACAACAGTAGGTCTGTTTGGATTGTGGTATTTCGTTGGCGACTGCTAAGGTGGTCGATTTCACTATCGGAACGATAACCGGTTTCCTTTCACTGTATGAATGATGTAACAGCAATCCATCGTCATCGAATGAAAAGAGCGGTGCCCTTCGTCCGAACAATCCGAATTCATTCCAATGCTCAATCTATTTATCTTTATTTCCAACGGATTTGGCTTTAGGCTTTATGCTCTAAGTGTTCTTCCTAATGTTTATGTTGTCGCTATTTTTGCATTATTTTACAATTTTTTTGCTTCTCAACCTATTTTTTGTTAAATTACATTTTTCAAGCAACTGACTTGTCTTTTCAGCCGTTTCAGCATTTCAGCAACTTGTATTCTAAAGCGTTAATTCAAATCAAAAATCAATATATTGTTAGATCTACATCTTTGTCTCGGCTTTCTATGAGGTGAAATGAAATGAGTAACAATTTGAAATCATTGCGAATTGACTGTTTGTAACTCAAAATGCGATGCATTTCTCGTCTCTTTGAGTCATTCATATGCTCAGAAGATTGAGTTCTCGTCCCTTTGTAACCTACAAAAAACTCTCCAGTAATCCGTCAGAGTGGATTCGTGTTTCAAAGGAATCACAGACATTACAGTGGAAGTGCTTGAAAAAAATTGTTGCTAAGATGTGCGCTACCTCATCAACTGCAGGACACTGCACTACGACAATAAATTGAGTAAGAAAAGAAGCCTGGATAACCTTTGTGAAATAAACTCATTAGCAAACTCTTGTTTGTTCAATTCAAAACAAAAACATAAAGAAGAGAACGATGCATTGATTGAGGATAGAAGAGATAATGATGAGTGCTCTTTTTGACATTAGTGGGCTTTGATCCTCATATATGTAAGCTTTTTCATTCAGGAATATAGTTCTTGACCTAGTGAATTATCAGAAAAATCATTTTTCGTTCAATCATGAATTTCATTCATTATTAAGAACGATAATGACACAATAAACGATGGTTTTCACAACTAGCAGCTAATCGAAAGGTGCAAATATTTTGTGACTTCCGTCAAATGTTGATAAAACTTTCTGTGTTTTTGTTTACATGTTTTAAATAAATTAGGAGTATGAAGAAAAGGAAAAGAAAAGGAAGACAACAAAAAAGAAATCGCACGAAGTGTTCGAGACAGCAAAAGCTTAAAATTTTAATTTTTTCTTCTACCATCACCTCGTCATTGATATTTTGGATTTCATTCCACGCTGTAGATAGGGTAGTAACGTCATTGACGCTTCGTGTGGCGCAGTCATAGAAGGCGCCTCAATGGCGCCAGGCTTGAATGCGCTTTTACGTAGGTTTCAATCCAGCTTTCACACCTACTTGACTCATCACTCCTCAAGGGACAGTAAATAAGAAATTAAAAAGGAAACACATTTGGCAGGAAATATCAACTTAATGTCACTTTGTCCACAGATATATCCATTACTATTTAGAAGGATTTAAAGCATGACGGAGTGAAACCTAAGCCTCTGAGTCTTTGAAACCACGGGTCTTGAAGAAAGAGATGGGTCAAATAGTTTTGCTCTTATCGCCTTACGAAAATTGAAACAATCATCACCGTGAAATTGCTAGTAAATTTCAACAGTTTGCTCAATCATTGGAGATCGTGACAGTCAAGCTAATGTTGTGCTTTAAACTCAATGTTGACTTCATAGTGACGTCATTTCTATCTTATACTAGAGTTTTTGATATGCAAACACGAAGGCGGTATGTTATTATAAAAATGCCAGAATATATTTCACATGTAATAAGACAAATATAAGGCAAATTGTTATTTACTAATATCCAAGAAAAAACGAAATAATTTTCTTATTTATGGTGTTTATATTTTCTATCATCCATGATAAAACATACTGGTGTTTCTATATGCTAATGATCCTGAGTTAAACGCAAATTTTAGACCTTAAGCAGAAATCGAACTCGCTTCTACAGATATCCGGTCTGGTGTGTTACCGATTATACCACCAAGGTCGTCGGGCTGCAATCTTTCATTTTCTAGGGAAGTAGAAAAAAGACTATAAAAAAATCATAATCCATCATAGATGATAGGGAACGAAAATACAATCAGATTATAAAACAAATTAGGTTATTTAGTAATTGACAGCTTAATTGAATTTGATACTGATATCGGTTCTCTAGAGGAAGCTCGTTAATGGGTGAGTGCTGATGAGATGCTGACAATTGAAGCACTTAGTGATGACAGGACGAATTACGTGGTAGTGCAATCGGTAGCACACCACGCCGGACATCTGTGGATGCAGGTTTCAGTCTTGTTTAAGGTAACGAGCTCTACGATTGACTCATTATCATTAAACATATAATTTATATTCTGTATTGCTGTGTAAAAAAAACGGAATTTTGTGAAGGTGATAGTTTAAAAAGGTCGTTTCGAAACATAAAAAAATAGGCATCAAAAAAAAATCAGAGGAAAACCAGAATGCTGTCAGATAATGTTGAAAAAAAACCTTAAACGTCATTCTGTGAAAGAGCTGTGACTACCTGTAGATGATGTGCTTGAATGTATGACATTTTGATCGATGACTGCACGTTTTTTTTTTTTGTTAAAATCAAGCAAACCGAAGTGGTCCTGCCTATAGAGATTACTGGTAGTACTTTCTCGTCAGTGATCCTATCAGTTGTTCTATCCACTACACTTACTGTTTTCATTATAGTATTTTATATTAACGGGCTAACAGATTTTGTTAAATTTTCGCAGCTACTGTTTATGGGCACAGAAGGCACAGCTATTGTTGAAAAACTTTTGTCGTGACGCGAAATGCTGATGATTTTGAAACTATGATATTTAAATGAGAATATCTTGAGGAATCAAGGGGGTGGTTCTAGGTAGGATTTCGACAAAGTGATCTGATGGGCGACACATCTGTTGACTTGATGGTGATCGCTTCCTCATTTCGAAAAAAAAAACAGAACGTGTACTTCTAGAAGGGAAAATCCCTTGTAAATTGTATCGTCATTGTATATAAGCAATAGTCTTTTTCGTGACCGCTCCTTTAACAACAAATTCTGTAAATACATGCGGTATATTGTTAAAATAAAGAGGTCCAACAGTTGAACACTGTTGTTTCCAAGCTGCCTAGCGAGTGACATAAAAGGATTATGCATTATTCTAAACTTAGAACGATTTCGTTAGTTGGATAATCGATGAGGAATGTTCGTCACTTGTTCGTAATTGTCGTTGAGTCTGGTGTAAGAACATATTAAAATCCGTAAATCGCGAAAAATCCTCATGAACTGTATACCAGCTCCTTAGATACTCAGAGAGTTTTTGTGAGATGTTAGTCAGGAAAACATTACACATGAATAGGCAGCGAATGAATTTGAATACGGATAAAACGACAGAAAAAAAAACTTGAATGACGGGTGATGACGGTCACAAATGACAAGCACATCTGAGAGATTAACAGCTAACAAAATGCGTACTCAACTAGAATTACACGGTAAAGCTTTCTGGTTGCTGTCGTAACACGCTGCTTGAACATTGGTGTTCAGTTTGTTGTCGGATAAACTGTGGAAAATTGTGTCATCATTGCAGCGATTCGTAAGTAGTGCACTAGTTACCTCAACGAATCCGAACTGTGAGTATCGAATTTGGATTGAGGATGGAATATTTACAAACATGCACACAAAGACATTGTAAATCAGTGTTTTTTCTTGTAGTGGGATCCACTGTTTTCCATTCAAGTTTTTTAGTGCTAAATGTAAAAATCGAAAGTAGCAACATAACTATGATGGAGATCATGGGAAGGACAACGTAACGAATAAATGTAACATGCAAAACCTCATTCAGTCAAACGTTAGAGTTCACGGCAACCACGTTTCAATCATTTATTAGTTGATAAGATTTTGTTAAGAAATAGTGGTTCGCTTCAGAATTGAGTTCACTATGACGTCCCACTTGAACTACTGAGATTTCAATTTCAGAAGTATCGTTATATTATCGTGCACTTGAATTTGTTTTGATATTGTTTACAACTCCTTATTAAAAGCTCGAAAAGCTAATCAGTCAATGAGGAGCTAGAATAATTTGTAAATAGCAGCCTCGGATGTAGCTTCTTCTAGTGTCGACGTCGATTAACTAGTAGCAATTTCATAGTTGTGCTGAATTCATTAACACGTATCTATGACGTCACCGTATGCTTATTCAGATGGATGTTGTCAAGTTATGAAATGTTCTGCTTTTGTTCCACTCTCAGAAAATCTAATTTTTTGACATTTCCCCTAAAATTACTCACGTTTACTGTTACTGTGGAGGAGGTTCAAAGGAGTTTATTTTTTGAAGCACAGGATGTTAGTTTAATGTCAACCTAAGGGACAATGCATAATCAAATTTTCTATCACTATTACTATTCAATGTCTTAAAGAAAACCGTTTCAGTGTGGGTTTTTTTTTGGTTTCCATTTCTTTGTTCATCAACAACTTGATCCACTTCTGATGACAGCTTCATAATTAATGGTTTATTGATGAATGGAGTTAAATACAAAAAGCCTTTAGAAAATCACAGCTTTTCAACCAATTAATGTTCATATTTGAACAACGTTAATCAGTAACAGTCTGCGTGTTATTTCAAATAGGAATCTATTGGTCAACACAGAATAATCTCTTACATCAACTAGATATGATTGAGAATAAGTATCGAACGTTGTAGATCATCTTCATGAACATCTCTCATAGATTCTTCTAATCAAATACATACATAAGAATTCAAACGGAGGTTATCGAATTGTCTCTTACATAGAAATAGGCAAATCAACGTCAATTCCTTGTTGTTCAGAGCTTCAAGAGCGAAGTCTTCAATCACTCCGTGTTACGCTTGCAGGACTAAAGGTTATCAGCGATTCCAAAAGACGCATTCTTGGCAGGTTCTGTTGTTTTCAAAGTGATTTTCGATCTGGCGATGTTGTGTACACGTCACAACACTTCTTCGTACTTCTACGCCAACGTCTCTCATTGTAATCAATATGTAATCGGATTATTCATATTTTTCTGTAAACGTTACCGTATACCTTTATAACTGCTGTTATAAGAAGCAATTTGCATTCGTTCTCACTAATTGATCAAATAACTAAGCTTATTAGCATAAATACGACGAAACTTGACACGTTGCTTTCATAGTTTTTCGTATGTCATTAACTCGAGAGCAATGATCGTTTTCTCTGATGAAAAAATAGGCATTGATTACTGAATGTATGACAGTTTCAATGCATTCTTTCAAAATTTTTCCTCGTTTCTTAATAATACGGTTTTAATGTTCGTCTGTTAGTGAATTACAGGTTAAGAAGCTGGAATATGTGACAGAAAAGCTGTCTCTAACTGTTACGAAGCAAATTAGAGGCTTAATCCTTAACCTCCTCATTCACTTTCCAAATGAATTGCTACTTCTACACACATGAACTAAATAGATGTCATACATTAAAAAGAAATTACCAGCTTCCAAGCTACAACAGTTACAAGAAATTTTATTACTACGGATAAGGGAAATTGAAAGACGTTGAAGACGTCTCTAGCGTTTATCGGATTGAATTCTTCTCCTCATTTCTTTTGATGGTGAATTACATCACGTCCTCACGTGACTGATCCGACTGAAACAGATCGTTTCGAAATCGTAGGATTACAAGGGAAAAAGTATGTCGTGCTCCTTTAAAAATCAACACCTGAGAAGCAAAGAAAAGCAGTAAAAGTGAAGTCTGACTATCGGAAATCGATACGAATTGTGATGAACTGGAAGCGGAAGGAAATGTAATTTTCTTTTTTATCGATGTCATCTAAGAGGTGTAAGCATTTGAATAGATTAAAATATCATAGAAATACGCTTTAATGAGAACAACTTGAAATGAGAAATTTCAGAACAGTCACGAGATTTCTAACAACTCTTTCACTCAATCTAAGTGATGAGTGATTGTAAAGAAAGGAAAAAAGTTAATAAATGCTTATAATTACGCAATTAATTTGCATAAGAATAACTTTCCTATAGCTTTTCTTGAAAATTAATTCACCATTAAGATGTCC
>KN716386.1:66352-82057 GCA_000816705.1 Dictyocaulus viviparus
GAAAACGTTCTCTTTTGCCTCATATAGACAGATCACGTGAATCTCAGGCTGTTCTCCGAGGATCTTTACGTAATAAAGCAGAGTATCGAATACTTTTTATTTTGTGTCGATTTCTTAGATGAATTGCTCATCTTCAGTTGATGTTCTGAGGCGATATGAGGCTAAAGAGAACGTTTTCTACGTCGTAACCTACAACGACCGCAAACGACATGCACAAGGGCTTCAGATCTGTTTGCTTTTGAGATTTTTCTTTTACCAATCTATCGACGTTTCACGATTGACCGTCAAATCCATTAATACCTGCATGTTTTCTTGAGTAAATTTTTTATAATCGTATATCCTCCTCCGTAAATTTGTTACTTCGGGATTTTCAAGCAAACAGAACTAATGAAACTCTTCTCATAACATCACAGAACAGCATAAGATTATCGCAACAAAATTATCCGGAAAAGCAATTAATAAATCTTTTGCTAATATTCTACCAATACATTTTCAGATTTTATGACAGGTGTGGAATAAAGTGTGGATGGTCAATCAAGGAATGATCTCAGATTGAGCTTAACATCACGAAAACATATCGATCGAAAAATTTCATGAAAAAGCTCAGAAATGAGTCATAATTTTGATGGTACTCTTTTTAACCAAACAATGGGAGTTTACGATTCTGCTGACTTTCATAACAGTAATGGCTAGTGCACAGCAGGTATGTACATCCTAATGCAGTACTGAATAAACAGAGCAGTCTTACTGATTATTCTTATCCGACACAACGTTTTCATATGAAACCGAACTGCATAAGACTAATAAGCAAAAACCTTACCGATATGAGATTGCCACTTCGTTCTTTGAACTGTTTTGCTTTACGCTTGCTCACAGATGGGCTGGTCAGATTTTGTGCTATATTCTTTTTCTTAGCCTATAAATATTTTCCATTTTGAATCAAAAACGATGTAAATAGTACTGATACTTATTTTAAACTTCGAACAACGATTCAGTACCACTTTTTTAAAGTAAGATTATAAAAGTTGATGTGGATCAAAAAAAACAATCTCACAAAATGTACCGAACGTTTCAGCATAAATTGCTGGAAAACTGCTTACCGTATTCTTGTTGTCATCAAAAAGCACATATATTTTGAAAGAAATATAATGAACAATCAACAAAAGCACTGGCTTCTTATTGATTGGAAATCCTGCTTTGGTACCGTAATCAAAACACTACATCCCCTTCATTACCATTTCTACCTGGCTCCATTTTGTCCCATTAAATATCGTTTTATTGCATGTTTGCTATATTAAAGATGTTTCTACGTTTTCTATTGCTCAATCGCTCATACGACGTCTATGTAGGATAGGAGGTAGGTCAAATAGGCAAATCAATAAATGAAAGGGTGAGACGGAGAAGTTCTGACTGGCACTGTATCACTCTGAGTAAGACGTCATACCACTATCTGTTTGTTGTCTACCACGGCTTTCATCGGCAGTACTTTGTTCGCGTGCGCAGGAAGATTGTTCGCCGATCCTTTATTTTTCATATGTAATTTATCCTAAATAATAAGAATATTACTTTTAGGTATTGAATTTGAAATGATTTCTACCGAAATTTATTGTAGTGTAAAGATTTACTGTACCACATGCTTTCATAGACCGATATCGATGAGATAGTAAAGTATTCACCTCCGGATTTTTCAGTTGCATACTATTTGATGAGTTTTGTCGATCATCTTGTGGCGCAACAGCAGCGTGCAATGACGGAGGTAGACTAGGAGGTCGTTTGTTCTCTAGTAAATCCTCAATAATGATAGCTATAACACATATTTCATATTGAAATAGCATTAAACATTTTATAGCATCATTAATTTATGATCAAATTTGTCAGAATATGACTGAAGGCAAAATGAATCGGATTTCACAGCACTAATAAAAGCACTGCTCGACTTGAAGAGCTTACTTTAGTATAGTGACTAGAAGAACAACTAATCCTGATAAAAAACTAGAAAAGAGTTTGAAAGAGTTATTACCTTCATAATTGCTATTGCTTTACTGCTTACCGGTCGTTCGACAAGCAGCGTAACTTTATTTGAATCCTGTAATATCATCCTAGATGTATTCATGCCATGACAATCATGAGACTCATTCTTAGAAATGCAACATTTCGTGTCGACCTGCATGAACTTGATCAGCATGTCCCGACAAATATCTCTATCGATCACTGGTGTTCCGTTCACGTCAACGATGTGATCCAAAACCTTCAAGCGACTTGCACATATTGAACCTAAATTGTGAAGAAGATATCTAAATAAGTGTTTATTGTCTACATAACGTATATCCGTAATCTATTAATGGCAATTATCGCCTAATTTCATTAAGGGTTAGGCAGACCATCACGATCACAATACTTAGGGTCAGTTTCGAAACATCAATGTAGTGCGTTAAGACCCTAATCGGAGGTTAGACTTTTTTACCAAGGAACTAGTGAAGATTATAATACTCATCGAGTCTCCAAAACAAATAGATTTTTCTGGTGTGCCGTTTGGCGTGCAAGTGAGAAATACAAATATTAGCCGAGGTTGCACATCTACAGGTGATACAAGGGATAGTGGTCACTTTTCTGATTATTTTGAATTCACTTTGGTCAATGAAGTGTATAATTTCATTCTTCTCAAATTGAAATAGATCGATTCTGAGCTGAGTCAGTAGAAGATATTTAAATTTCATTGTCCACAAGAATACTGGAAGCTTTCAGAATTGGAGCACTTGGCAATAATTCGCTGCGAAGCTAAACTACACCGTATTTGACGTATATGAAAAATAGGTAAAGTTGTAGGACATCTAATACGTATTGATTAGTGCTCAGTGTCGTCTGTTGAACGCATCGCATCTTTCACATTGAATAGTAGCAGGAAAATCAAATAAAATAAACAAAAACAAACGAAAATTGAATGATAATCATAGCGTCCACATTTCTGAAATTTCTGAAAAAGCTGAAAATCAAGTCCACATTTCTTACCCTTTTCCGATTTACTGACTATAACCTGGTCTTGACAATGTTTGATTCCAAGCCCAAGTCGTTGTCCTTCTATGTTATCGATTGTCACTAGTGTGTAGATGAATCTAGAAAAGCTGGTTTTTTTTTTCTCATCGGATATATTTTATATCTCTTAATTTGAAGAATTCGTCTAAATACAGCTCAATGTAATCACTTGAATAGAGCGTTAACGTTTAGTGATAAACAATTAATAATAACACTAGTATGTTATTTACATTTCTTAAGAACTCAGAGACTGAGCTGCTCTTATTGACTGAGTTATGCAAATACTTTCAATCCCTCTCATTATTGCAGATTCACAACATTGTTTGAACGGTACCGTTGATGTTCTGAATGCATCGAATACTTACCCATCTCTTTTCTTCACGACATTCACGTTACCTCTTGATGGAAAATTTGCATTACTGCTTAACGGGGTTGGCAGCATGTCCGAGTTTGTCTGTAATAAACAACTGCTTACGCTTTCTTCACCACCTATGAATGAATGGTCGTCCACTTAAATGATTAGGAAGGTCTTCATTACTCTGAGAATCCATTTTTCGATATTGTCAATACTCCAAAGCCGTAATTCTATGCTGTTTCAATTACACAATGAACATGAAACAACATGGATATCAATTCGTAAAGTCTAGGTGTCCCTCACGTTGTCCCTCAGCTGTCCCTTCATAAGTGTGTGTTGTATTCGTTAGGATATTCGTCTGCTAGTTGTATATTTTGAAGCTCCATATTAACCATTTTATCGCCCAAGTGATCTTACAGATGGTCCACTAATCAATCAATCATAAAGATTACCTATTTCTTATGTTTACCTAAGAATTCATAACAAAACATGGATGCAACAAATATTTTCATTGATTCAAGTATTATGAAAAGATTATAGCATACACTTGAAGTATAAAATTAGATGAACTTTCTATCAGATCTTTCAGAAAGAATCTCCAGCCTGATTTTCATCAGAACAACTTTCGACATGAAGCACATGCTTATTTGATGCATGTTCGGCGATCTATTTTCATCCCTCAATGTATGTCTACCGAGGATGCAAATCAATTAAAGCAAAATCGATCTACGTTAGTTAATGTATGAAGCGCCAGTGTATCCATCACCTTTCTGATAAGTCTTGCTTTCTATGACCACCTTGAATCTACAACGATATTACTAAGACAGCTAGGGCAATGCTACTTCAACAGTACATCTAAAGTTGAAGAAAGGCCTAGTTCAACAAACCATGACTGAACATATTCGAAGATAGAAATAATGTGAAAATAATCAAAGTAAAAACGACATTCACTGAGTCAGAAAAATTGCATAATATGACATCTCCGTTTGCTTGGGACAAAACCGAGACCTTCTTGAGCAGGATGACCGGCATAAGAACTAGATCACCTACGAAAATATGATATTGAAAGGAGTATATTGTGGACCCGGGAAAACTGCTCCTCTCACCTCAAAACGAATGTTGACTCTGAATAAGAGGATTTTGTGTGTATGATGAGATACTTGAGGATCAATATTTTATTAACTTTAAGAACTGAATAAATAGCGCAATTCGGAGAAGTATTGGCAGCAGCTGGATAATTTAAAGACAGCAATCCAAGAAAAAAAGCCAGCAATGTTCAATAGGGAGGATTCCACACTGCACCATGATAATGTTAGGAACAACATGCTTCTTTGGAACTTTTTAAATAACTGCGAAACTAAGCAGGAGAATTCTGTCACATTCCCACATCTCAGCCCATGGCACCCGACGACTACCAGTTGTCTTTGCCCTTACAAAAAATTTTTATGGTGGAAAATTCAAGAGAGAAGATATCAAACATGCACTGGACCAATTTTCCGCATCAAAAGAAAAAATATCATACAAAAATGGGATAGACAAATTGCTCTTACACTGGTGATAAATCATTAATAATAATGGTATTTATATTATTCAATAAAGTTTATCGACGATGAAAGACGAACAACACTTTCCGGTCGACTTTATAGTAAACTTGCTGTCACTACCTCCATCAAATATCAAAATCCAGAACGTCCGTTGAAAAACGATGATCAATAGGTTGAAGTTTTAATCAACTGCTAAGTTCGAACCATTTACTCTCATAGTTCGACATTAGACTGACAGACATAAAAGTCACTCACCGATTCCTGAGTGCGTTCTATCCGTTCCATTTCCTCTGCACTCTTGGATTTGCAATTGCTCATCCCGCATCTGTAAGTAAAAATGAATCTTACTCAAATACAAACATTCTATCATAAATTATTGATAGAAGAAAACAAACGAATATCTTTTTTTTTCGTTATATCACTGGTGCGATAAGATTTAAGTATACTCAGCACAATGTATACTCAGCACAACTGAATAACTATATTGAAATCCTAAGTATTAGATTGGATTCCTAATGATGCTGAGTTAATTGCAAAACTTGGAGACTCACGCGATATTCGAATCCGCTTCTTCAAATGTCCGGTCCGGTGTGCTACCCATTTTACACTACCGAGCTTCTTGCTCTGGGACCACTCGATGCTTCCTTTTATTTTTAGTGGGTTTCTTATCAACACACTGACGTTAGCATGCTCGTTCTGGTAAACAATCTCTCATAGAACATAAATAGAAAACACGATAAGATATTATATATGTCGAGTTATTCCGCAATCATCAGCTTATGGGTGTTTGGATGTTATGTTGTTGTTAGTTGGCTTGTTGGCTCACCAGATCGAATCCTCACTCAATAGAAATCGGTAGGACAACAGACCGGGACATTTGTACATGCGTGTTTCAGTTACGCCTCATGTTCCAAGTTTGGCGACCTGCTCAGCATCATTAGAGATTCCTATCCAATACTGAAGAAGGATCGCAGCACGATTAGTGATGTGCTACGAGAGGATTCAGCGAAACACGGTGTATAGTGCTCGTGGGATTCTTTCCATGTAGGATTCAGGCAGTGATACCATCCACAGTTAATGAGCGGATCACAAAACCAAATAATAGAGTGTATATATCGATCTGTGCAATTCATTGTGCAGACAAGATTCGCATTCGAACACTTCAACGATTCAGTGAGAATAACTGGGTACATGGTATATCTCAAGGCTCAATCCAAGCTCCATGCTAAGAGCTAACAAGGTACATAAGATGAGCTCTGGCGTTGATCAATCTCAGTTGTTGCATACACCTACGTATTTGTATTCAATGTGATATCGTGAAGGTGGTTGAATGCGAGTTTGATTTGTAAAATGACTTGCATTGACCATTCTTCACCAAGTCAGTTCTGCTTATCTTATCCAGATTTCTTCAAAGCTATTTCGTGTATCCAGATTTTTCTGGTGCCAATTTACCGACTTCAGAGTGATGGCGGGGTTGGCAGCCTGGTAGGTGACGGCGAACCTGACTGAACCTGCCTGTCATCGTGGCACCTCCAGCACTGCACCATACATACATCAAACTTCTGAATGTATGAGTACGAATTTGCAAATTATGTAGCACTTGAAAGAAAAGTGTGTGTGTGTGGTATGGGATTTCAACTGCCTCATTTAGAGCTGTGAAATGAACATGGCAAATATTCAAATGAGGAATTAGGATGTTTTCAGAAATGCGAAAAAATTAAACAACGTGGAAACAAAATATCGAAAATGCATTTAAAAGACAAAGTCGAGATTATTTAGACAATATCAGAATTTTATTTTTCTTATACCTTTTACTAAAATAAGGAAGCTTCTGGATTCGCTTCTCGATCTCAGTCGATTCAGCAGATATTCTAAAATACTTCCTCATTATGTCTAATGCAAGAGGTTTTTGCTATTAATTTTTCAATATTTTTCGTAGATATATTAATCTCAGTTCACCCTTTGACACATTAGACATACAACGGCAAAATAAAAAAGATTTTTGCTTACTATGACAGTCGTTGGCATTTATTTGATTCATTGGAGATTACCAAGACGACGGGTGACTTCTATTTATCGATATATAAATAAAAGGGCTTTCTCGTGAGGAGAACATTACAACGTAAGATAGTAAGATAATAAGATAATCTTTGACGTTAACTAATCCCTTGTGGTGGAATGCGCCAACGAATTCGTGTCCAACGTGATATCGTGGAGGTGGTTTAATGCGTGCCTGGTCTGTACAGTGACTTGAGTTGACCACTTTTCACCAAGTCAGTGCTACTTATCTTACTCAGATATTTCTAGTTCTTGGGATTTGGCTTAGTAGGCCGGGGGTCGGCCGTGAACTGATACGTGCCGGCATGTCACTGCCACACCTCCATCGTTGGGCCCCCCCGAAAATATTACAACGTACAACAAATAAATAATCAGACAGCAGAGTCATACTTCAATGGTGATTCTCTGTGTTCACTCTCTAAGCCAATTTTTCAAAACATTCGTTTTCTATTGGGCTGAATGTCGATCAACACTTAGACAGGAAGGTGATAAAGGAAGATAGAAGTCAATTTATCGTGGTGAGTAGAATTCGACTGCTCATGAGTACGAATGAGTATGAATGAGTATGAACTTCCTGATTCCTTTGATTAACATGGTTAATTAGATGAATAGTGCTAACTACAATTATTTTAAAATACACTGATCTAGTGGAATATTCATAAGAGTTTCAAGAGTTGAAAAACGTTTTTTTTTACATTTTCATATATGAAGTAGAGTGATAGTATTTCAGTCACCTTTGAAAGTAAAAATAATGATTGTATGGAATACCATATGAAATCTGAACCACCCAACCGGCTTGTTCTCATAAAAGAGTAGCGCTTTAGATGTTACAGCTAGTGTCATCACCGAGAATTCTCCTGATACATCTCGAGTGAAAATATGAAAAAAAGTCAGTCAATGAGTGTCACATGATCACGCATGAACAACAGTTTATATTAAGTTGATTTTTTGATGTGAATTGGAGTTTCAATCTTAAGTGAGTGCTGTTCAATTGGTTTCATTCAATGAAATCACTATGAAAAAATTCGTTAGAGAATGATAGGTGAATGTTGTTAAGTCTTCTCGTAGAAGAGATTGGGAAGTACTAAATGCAAATGTACTGGTGATGGCGATGTTCTTCCTCTACGGTTTCCCAGTTTTTACAGTTTTTTACGTTTCGCTTTGCAGTCATTGAAGCAATTTTATTCTGATACTCCATACAGCGTCAGAATATGAATTGCTTATGAATATCAATAATAATACAAAAAGCGCGAACTGCTTGAATGTGTTTTGTGCTCGTGCTTATTGTAAACTGCGCTAAACTTATAAATTGTGCTTGTGTTATTGTGATTCAGAATGACGGTCTCCTCACCGTTTTGAGGACAATGAGTCACAAAACGATCTGGAGAAACCATCTGAATAATCAGCTTGTATGACGTCATAATAGAACTGGTGAACAAACATTGCTAAATCTGCTAATATTTAAATTACCCTCATATGGTAGCTGGTGCGTTAATCCGAACGAAAGACAACAGAATGCCACTTGTTTATAAGGAATATAAAATATATAGACAATAATGATTGCACACGAATGTGTTTACCGCTGTCATTTACAATACAGTGAAGTTATTTGCTTGAAACAAAAGCAAAAAACAAAAAAAACAAACATTTTTAAATATTTCTTTCATCAAGTATGATATTTCCTCACTGATATTCACATGGAGAAGAGATCCAATTTCAAATGAGGTATTATTTAATGAGAATACAATGAGGTATTATTTAATGAGGATACAGAGAAGATTAGTGCAGTACGGAAGTAGTATGTTCTTGTTTTAGAAAAGCTTTGCTTGGAAGTCAAATTGTCTTCTCAAGACCACCTACTTATTCGCCGTCCATTGTGTACTTCTTCAGAAGCATTTTCTATGATGACGTTAGATTTGGACAGCTCGAACAAGCAACCTGCCACAAATCACTGTTCTGTCTCAAAGGATTCTCATCATAGCACATTTTTATTCTAATTTTTAGATTATCTTAAAAATAGAAAACTACTCTCATTGAATTGACGAGCATGTTTTCTCAGACATATTTATTTGTCGATACATTCAGCGTGATTTCAGTTGATTTCTACTTGCTCCGTTGTTACTGCGATCTAAGAAATCTTGCAAAAATGTTTTCATGAGGTAGTTGACTATTCCTCAATATTTCTTCTAAAAATTTTGTCATATGAAAGTGAGTGAAGTTGTGTACTGTACCTTTTTCTGATGTTGCAGTGCATCAACAACATCGTGTTGTAGGACGCTGCAGCGCAACAATTCTTGCAACAATACCATTCAGAAAATTCAAATCCAGTTTCCGATGCCATCAACTCTTCAACTTTTTTGACTCATTTTGCATTATTCAACTTTGAAACTCACACACGAGAAAAAAAAAACTTTTGAATTCAGACGAAAAGGCAATAAATCAAAATTGACATTTTCATAAATTAATCCTAGCGAATTTCGCCTTCAACACCAAACGCAATTGAAATCAACGAATTTATTAAATTCAATATGTAAATAAATAATGTTTTATAGAAGCTAACGAATAAAGCTGACAGACTTACAGCAAGCAACGTGAATTGTCGTCACCTAACGAATCTTCAGATGAACCGTAAATTTCTCAATTAGAATTCCACTCCTAATTTTTTTCTCTCTGTGCTGTTCGACAAGATAATGAGTTCGTCCATGCTCATGACTCAGATTATTTGATTCTATTCGTGAGGCTTTTTAATGAACTTTCAGCCTAGCCAACCAAACTCCTAGTGAGATAACAGTGAAATCAAAGATGAGGTAAGTTTCCCTTGATATTGAGTGGTCGTCGGTCATTGTGATTTATGAAAATTTGAATAACCAAAATTTGAAGAAGAAGACGAAAACATAACAGTAAAAATTCTAGAAAATTCTACATCAAAAGTATTCTTCGATTCTATCGAAAGAAATCTTTAAATGATACCTTTCTGTTATCACAACCCACTACTACAACGCATTCGTTTTTCGATTGATTTTCGTGAAGCTGTCTGTCGACGGGAAAGCCAACCACTTCAGTTGAAAGGCGCTTCCACTCTGCTCCAGCGACCAACGTTCCCAAGGCTTAGCTGTCGACGAGGTGGGAACGTCACTGTCTCGACTACTTCACGACATCGTTTCGTTCTATCCTCATGTTTCCTCATAGCATTAGCATATATAGACAATTTTTAATTCACATCTTTGCAATTATTTGATTGTTTACTACCATTTTTTTCTTATGCGAAGTATTTATTTCATTACGTTAATTCTACAGAATCACTCATAACATTACTAACTCCTGTGCTTATTTTCAGTCAACTGTGATAAGTGACAAAGATCTCATGAAAACCCCACAGAGATCACTAACACAATTCGGAGTCTAAGACGAGAGTTGAGTATTCATCTCATAGAAATTTGATATACTCGGCCAACATCTGGTGTTGCACTACTTGTGCGTTTTGCTAATAACTCACTGAAATGTGTGAGATGTTATTGTACTACACTACACCAGCCTTCCTATGACATTTTAATATAATGTTATAAAGTATACTTTGTAAAAAATTCCTTCACATACTACTAGAGTGCATAAACTAAAATAAATTGGTTGCTTCGGGGTTGATCGAACCCTGTGAGATGCGCTATGAATGAGGCTCATCAATTCCTTATCCGCACCTCGTCACATCCAAAAGTTTTCAACGATTCGAACAAACTGTGACGTATTTTTCCCTCTTAATACAGTCGACACTCATTAGATTTTTCATTGTGGCAAAAAGCAAAAACAACAAGGAACATTTGCAGCACTCGTCAGGCTAATAATGATCAGCTCTGAAACATCAATCATCCATTTGCCCGAATTTTATGTTCAACGTTTTCGCGATATCCTCATTTCATTGCTATTCTGAAAAAATCCTAACTGAGTGACAAAAACCCTCATCAGATTGTCTTATAAATGTCAATGTCCTCATTTTTTTCGTAGATTTTTGCATAGTTCATTCGTAAAACGTTATAGCAAACGTCACCAGCAAATTAGCGCAACTCGAAAAACATTCGTTCTCCGCTATAGTGTAGATTCGAGAGGATTTCTATGGTCCGAATCGATATGGTGAATGATTTGATTACAGAAATCCAGCAGATATTCACCATGATGAATATCATTGTTTCTTTAAGACTACTTAAGAGCAAGACTTATTCGAGTTGTGCGGAGCAGCTCGATTTCATCGTCAGTTCATTTCCAGAACGGCCTAAATTCTGATTTGTTCTACCAATCATCGTGAAACCCTGTCGTGTTATACGATCAATTACATGGAATTCTAAAAATAACTAGAATTATGATAAGTGATAAAATATGCTGATAGGGAGGTTCGTCATAACGGATACATCTAAATCAATCACACAAAAAAACGACCGCGCTTTTATTCCATCTGGTGCTATTTTTGTCGATAACATAGTAATTTTCAATGCGGCGACTATCATAAAGAGTTAGAAGTGACGTGAGTCCATGTAAGAGTATTTCTTTTTTAACGAAAGTTTTTGTTTTATCCCCTCTATGAAAATACAAATAGATATTGAGTTAGAATAAGCACTACGAATTAAGCTGTAGAAAAAAAAATTAACTGTGGGAAACCGATAGATTTTGATGAGATCAAAAACATATTATATCCCTCCTTGATATTCAACTCAATTTGGAATATGCTATTATATAATCGTCCGAGTTCAATACGTGATAGTTGTCAAAATAATTTCATGTACTCAACTTCAATTTAGTTCTGAGCCCGTTTTGAAGTGATTTCGTAGAAGGTTCAGCTTAAGCCAATGACAAGAGGTGTCGCTTTGCCTCATTTTATGCTATAATTTTCTGAAATACCAACGGCATACACTCTGACCATTTGCAGCATTAGGCTGTTTCTCTAACCAACATAATAATGCTATAAAAGCCTGCCAATAGGGGTTTTTCCGAACAGCAATATGAAAGAATTGAAAATGAATGAAAAATAGAGGGTGTAGCTCAGTTCATTTCATTCTCATTTTCATCAACAAGCAACAACAACAACAGCATTCTAAGCGCTCTGTTACAAACAATAAATATTCTATGTATAAACAGTTGAGTCTGTGAGGGAGACCAATCCGTCACTACTTTCTTAAGCTTTTGGCGTAACTTTTTCGCTGGGAAATCATTCGTGTTAATCAGAACGGTAGTGAAATCATCCAGCTTACCTCGGTTGAATCTTAATGTATATTGACATTTTCAGCATTAATGAAACCTCAAATGAAAAAACAAATGCGTCAACCTTGGTTGTCATGGTTTTCTCAGACCACGATGAATTCGTTTTTCTTCATTTTCGAAAAAAAATCTGGCTCCAAATCCTATTGATTTTTGCGGAGTTGATCAATTTTTCCAGAGGTCATAAAATTTCATGATAACTCAGTAGTGCTCATTTTCTGAATAGACCATTTTTCTCCTGCACAACAAAGATCCAAAACGCACGTGGGAGATAAATAAAGGAAAAAATTATTTTAAAAAAACCCTTGTTGTTTTTTTTTATAATGTACGATATTATGGAAGTCATCGGACGTCCTCCTTTTTCTCCACCTCATTTCTCAAATGTCACTCCTCATATCTTTTTATCGACTTATAAAAATACCAATAATTATTGCTATTGATCAGCTGTTATTCTTGCGTAGTTGATAGCATGAGTTACATCGAAATCATTTTTACTCTTATGGAGTGGTTAAGAAAATCGATCAATTTACATATTTGATAGAACCGTAGGTAGATAAATGCGATTCGAAAATGTTTCGAAGAGTTTTGTTGTAGTTTTGAATTAATGAACGATAAATGAGGTTTGTAAGAGTGGTACAATTTCAGGTAGATAGGCAATAGTAAACCAATATCTCTACGTGGATCTAGCTGGATATCGTCGTGTGCGTTCGAGATACACTGACCACCACATGGCAATTCTGTTACAACTCAATCGAACCACCACTCTGAGGTCGTATAGAGTTTTTCGGCTTCCTTCGTTTATTCACTAACTCATTTCTCATCCATTCACTCGCTCACTATAGTCCGTCGGATTCCTATTATGCATTCCTAATCGTTAAATCTTATTTATCATTATCTTTTCTAAGAAAGAAATCTCCTCTCAATTAACTCACACACCAAAACTATGCTTTCCAAGCAAATCATTTCGGTCTAATTGAGTGATGATAAACTTCTTCTACATAAATCCTACAATTTCGTAAAATTTTGATGAGTATCTTCATATTTGAATAGTTTCAAGATGTTACCACTTTCATTTTTTGTTAAAAAGTTATTTATTTACAGTTTACTCTTATAACTTTCAACTAACATATGAATGTTGGTAAGAAACACCACGATATTTGTCTTCTTGTTTACAAAATTTCATTAAAATCATAAAATTTTTCATCATTACCTCGTTCAAAACATTGTCTTTTGAGGAATTCACTTAGCTTTTTTCACTTCCTACTGAAAATTGAACACTACGTTTCTGGGTACGAAGTTAAGCAAGTGATTTTGTTTAATCTTATCGAAGATATTTGTTTTGAACGACAATTGAGTAGTTAGCTTCCCACGTAGATCATCACCTTAGCATTTATAAAATCATCACGACATAGTAAATGAGTCACGCTTCAATCCATCCGTCGTAACAGCAATAAGCTGCTTATCCTTCAAATCCACCTGCATATTAGCGACGTTATATGATCACATTAGGTCCACTCTTAATTTTCTCGTTACTCTTTGGCGTGACGTCTCAATTTCATCGTGAATTATCGTTTTAGGATGTTCAAATCCAGAAATGAGGCGAAATTACTGGTTTTAGAGTAGTAGTAGGTAAAAATATTCCCTAATTTGACTATAAATCAAACTCAAACGAGCAGTTATGAACGATCGGCACCGCGTTCATTTTTCACCGATCGATGTCAACGTGTTGTTGATCAGTCAGCAACATCTGCTTTCCGATACACCTTCTTAAGTGGTTGTGCTGCTGAGCAGCAAACAAATTCTGGTACAGTCTGATAATAGCTAACTTTAACGTTCATAGCGATGATCGTTCAGCTACTTCATCAACGATAATGAGATCGAGAAAAAGAAAAACGATGAAGCAAGATATGAACTAATAAGATTTTCAATGATTTCATTACATATGAATACGTTAATTTGTGTAGAAGGAGATTTCCAATCATTTTTCTAACGTTATTTATGTTTGTTATTCGTTGCATCAATGAGTCATTGAAATTACGGTAATATTGGAGTGATGAGATACCATATGCTGTGCTCTATCGAATACTCACTCATTTTTTATTCCGAAAAACTGGAAAAATCACTTAGTTGACGAGTATTCCAAGCAAATAGACCCATATTTCTTTTAGGTGCTTAAGGAAGATACTTAGTTGCAAACTTTCATCATAAATATAGGACTTTGTAAAATGCTTGAAGTTCACAAAAAATCAAGTGCTGCAATCGAAGGCAAAGACATCCGTACATCACAGCCAAGAAAATTCTTTGTAAACGACATTGTTTTTTATCGTAACAGTCATTCAAGTAATGCTGATAGTAGTGAAAGTACTGCTGGAAGTTGGCAAACAGGTGAATGACATCAGAGGCAGTCAATCATGTGATATCTCATTGGTGGATGACTCTGGAGAAGATCATAATGCATCCTTAGCAGCAATGCTGACTTATGACTCATCCAACCTTCTGATAAAATGCAAAAATTGATTAAAACTAGAAAGCTTTGTGAGCTCTAGTTTTTCGCATTCTTGCAATTCATAAATGCTTTGACAGTAAACATTACTGACGTTTTCAAGAATGGAAGATTGAGCTCGACGAAATAGCGACAGCAACGAAATCGACCAACAGCAGCTCTCCACGGGTGGTTGAGCACCTGTGTGTTGAGTGTTTTAATACTTATTGCCTTTCGGCATAGAAATGAACATCCGCAACTGATTCCTCACATTCTTCATCATTTCTAGCCTCATATATCATTTTTGCATGTATTTTTGTTTCTCGAATTTATCAAATTGTGAAATATCTACATTGAAGAATATTCCGAAAATTGTCCATGCAATTCGTATCGAATTCTCTTGATCGAGCAGCTCTTACAAACTTTTTGACTAGATTTGTTTAATATTCTTCTTGAGAACTACCTTCTCTCAAACGTTATGCTATACGATTTTTTACAAAGAAAAACTATTCAGAAATGTTTCGCTGGACTTATTGCAACGTACGAGGTTGATACCTCCTACCTCCATCAACATTTCAAATGTTTCCGTCGCATTTTTTTTAACGAATTTTTGAAAACTCTTACTAAATACACCACTCTGTAGGTATGACATTTTGCAAAATAAGTGATAGGTTTGGCTTGGTGAAGACAGTTAGTTCATCTTTGTACTGTTCCGTTTATCTTTATATCAGCAAGATTTTACTAATTTTAACCAGTACGATTAGTTGTAACAGAATATCTGAAGGAGATACAATATAAGAGCTTTTAAATTCCTCAAGCTTCTCGTTTAGAATGGAGCGATTTTAACGACTAGCTAACCTATCAATTAATGGTGTCGAAGCCATTTTAACGTACTCCTATATACTCAAAAATTCCAAGACTCCTTTTCCATAGTATAGTTGGAGTTGATGGAACGAAATTTCACCGCATCTTATAATCACTCAATGTTT
>KN716386.1:82157-108446 GCA_000816705.1 Dictyocaulus viviparus
ACATTGAAGAATATTCCAAAATTTATCCAAGCAATTCGTATCGGATTCATTCGATCGAGCAGCTCTTGCAAACTTCCTGACCAGTTTAATATTCTTCTTGAAAACCACTTTGTTTCAATATCACGTTGAAAACTCTGTGCTATACGATTTTTTCCAAAGATAAACTATCCAGAAATGATTCGCTGGACTTATTGCAACGTACGAGGTTGATACCTCCTACCTCCAAAAACATTTCAAATGTTCTCGTCGCATTTTTTGAGCAAATTTTTGAAAACTCTTACTAAATACACCACTCTGTAGGTGGGACAGTTTGCAAAATATGTAAGCGATAGGTTAGGCTAGGTGAAGACAGTTAGTTCATCTTTGTACTGTTCCGTTTATCTTTATATCAGCAAGATTTTACTAATTTTAACCAGTACGAGTAGTTATGACAGAATATCTGAAGGAGATACAATATAAGAGCTTTTAAATTCCTCAAGCTTCTCGTTTAGAATGGAGCGATTTTAACGACTAGCTAACCTATCAATTAAGGGTGTCGAAGCCATTTTAACGTACTCCTATATACTCAAAAATTCCAAGACTCGTTTTCCATAGTATAGTTGGAGTTGATGGAACGAAATTTCACTGCATTTTATAATCACTCAATGTTTGTTGTTGTTTTTTTTTCTTCTGACAGACGGATAATCAAAACTACAAGCAAAATTTTTCGTGTTTGCAGTCGATAGTTCATCTATAATTCACATCCATGCTCTCATAATTCACGTTCATATTCGCTCGCTATTATTTTTATTTTCCGAAATAAACGCAGCGTTATGTTTTCTGTAGGCAGAAAAAACTATTATTTGTATAAAATGAGGTAGATGACATATTAAAAGGCATATGCTAATCGATTTGAAATCTCTGAACGATACAGAAAACGAAAGCACCTAAATCACAAAGTCAAATTCTTCCAACTGTCAGCATTTTTACCTTCCATATACGAATATTTTTCTTCTCACCTTATTGACTTATACACCGCATCGAACGTTAACTTTCTTAAGGCTTCTGCTATGTAAATGTTTTACTTCAGAACGTAGCTATTTCCATCTGAATGATGAACGCGTAAAAGACGTTGTTGTGGGTGTAGACGTGACAACACCATCGCACCTACGATTTGTCATAGGCGTCTTAATGTTGAGGGTGAAGGTGAACGCAGCTGTTGCTCTATTGTATATTGATGGTGTTACTGGAATATGAGTTTAAAGCTTAGGTGTACCAATAAAGTAACATAGAGACAATCACGTCCACCCTTTCACCAATCCATTTAAAAATTATAATCATTTTAAATATGATTAAATTATACGAGGATTTCTTTTTAAGCGCACAGCTGTCAGGTTGGTGAAGATGTAATGTCTATTTGAGCCGAGAATTTTTATTCATTGTGATTGATTTCAACATACATCTCTAATAGTGAGGATGAGGAGGATTACGGTCGACACTTCTTTGTCAACACAGAACATACATTTTTCGCACGCTTATACAGTGGCATGCTGCGAATTCTTGGAAATCATCCTCTAGTTGTATCTAGTTAGTTATGGAAACGTTTTTGTGTTTAATACTAAGTATTTAAGATGCTTTTCGAGAATGAGGCAAAAATTTGTGACCCAATTCGTTGGAAATGTTTGTTGTGGGACGTTTGCTCCCTCGCTGTTTTGGATAGCACAACAGAGTTGATAGGACACGCATTATTAAGCTTCTGCATATTTCCAGCTTGTTCCAAATGGTGAACGACCGTAAATTAGGGACGCTGAATATTTCTACAACATTCTCTGTAGTCCTAAGAGGATTCGGCTCGGACAATTACTTTGGATTGGTTGTTTTCAAGTTTACGAGGAAGAACATAACGTCTCTCATTCTTTAAGGTTCTGGTTTCCTTTAACTTTTTGAACCATCAATCCATTGTATATCTTTTGCAGTCCCTAGGCCAAAGGTGTTAACGGTGCGAAATGTTTCTGTTGCTTTACTATTCATTGTGAACTCGGTCTAAAATTTTTCCATTGCTCAAAATCAATAATAATTAAACGGAAAATAATACGTTATTAGCAACAAAGTATAAAGCGAGAAATGCGCATTAGCATATAACATAACCACAGGCATTTGAGAATATCAAATATTGCTTTCAAGAGTTTTCAATATCAAGCGGTAAATCTCAACAATGCACAAACGTAATTACTTTCTCACCAACCTGGTAAGATAATCTCTTTGCAAGCAGAAAGGTACTACATCGCTGAGCTGTTAAACCGTACTTCTATCGTATGAAGTATTCAGATATCTTTTTCTAAAGGTTTCAGAACTCCTTATCACTATGGCGACATTTTGCGCGGGGCATCAAAATCTCTTTCATTTCAACAATAACGATATTTCATACAGTATTCTCCTACAGTAACTTCTTTATGGAGACTAAGGAACGGATTTTATGATCCCGACATCGCCTACAGTTTGCATACAACCTCAATCATTCTTCGCCCTCCAACATAAGGTTTAATCATTTCGCGAAAATAATCACTCAGCTAGTATTTTCTTGTGACTTCACTTTGTTATTAGCCATTTAACAGTTTGACTGAAATTATGCTTTTTCTAGTTCATTAGTTATCCAAAAGGGAATAAACAGCGAGTGTGAATAACTCACAGCTCATTACAAAGATCGATTGAAAAAATTCGAGCCTTAAAATTTGTTAACAGAAGCGGTGCATTCACGAGGACCAAGTGAACGATTTTGATGGATCCAGTGAATCATTTCTAATTTTTATCTTTGAATGTTTTGAAGGATTGCTTCGTTTCTATGCATTCGCAATCAGAAGGCATATCTGTTTGTTGCTCGTTTGTATGGCCCGTCGTAAAATTAGTTCAGAGAGGTGAATGATGAGAATTTATCGTATGTAATTATCTAAAATTTCCTTTACTTTCTTCTTTGATGCAACTACGCTCTTTCCAACACTTACATAACGTTAATGAAATGAATGAATGCCAAATAAGTTAGCAACGTTATTCATCTGATGAGCTTCTCTATCGTTCTAATGCAGTTCTCGACAAAATTCTGATTGCAGGACCAAATGACGTGGATGAGTGTGAGGAAAATGCATCGTAACTAATAGAAAGCTAACTAATTAAGCAAAAACTCACAGAGTGAAAACGCGTTTCCACCTCTGCGAGTTTACAAGAAACTGTACATTTCTATAGATTTTCCTCTTACAGATAACATGAAATTATTAATCATCGGAAGAATCACAATTCAAATCGTTTTCTTTACTTATATGAAGCCTTCAAAATTTTCATTTATATCTGAGTTTAAATTTTATTCTTGCTAACATTAGAATATTATTATTAGTAATATTATTTCTATTGATTTAAATTTTTTCCAAACAGCTAAATATACATTATGTTTTCTACAAACGACTGAAAATTTATACAGCAGCATATACGCTGCATAGTTTCTTATCGCTACCTGAGGTCCTACGAAGAAACACTTTCGTGCAAGACATTTTACCTACACTTGTACTTTTTTATGGCATTTTTTATTAAATTTCTGAAGAAAGAGAAGTAGCAGCTATGTTTTTAGCATGCTTAGAAGCCATGAAGAAGGCGTTCAATAATTATTCACTATTCAGTTCTGTTGGGTAGCTGCTGGCACAGGTGACCCAATTCTGTTCGTTGAGGTTCGTTCGATAGCTGTAAAGGGTTATTCTCGGCTCTTTGAACTTACCGTAGGAAGGTGGACCAACTGCACCCTTACGTTATCCACTCATTTAGCCAAACTTCTCATTTACAAATTTTGTAAACTGTAAAACTAATTCAGCTTTCATGCATTTTATTCCTCAATTTCCCTTTGATTTTTAACCTATGCTCTCATGAATATGTGAGAGGAATGGAGGAATGGCAAATATTTCTTGTTGTCTAGTTGTTTGGAAAGGAATTTTTGAGTGAAAATTTACATGTTCCTTTGTCAAAATACGCCTGGAGTCACTATTTCTTCCAAAAAAAAATGTACAATACTAGTTTTTAATGAAGTTTATACTTCGTTATGAGGTATCTAACTGCTCTTCTCTCATCATACAGTCATTTAATTGTGCGGAAGTTGAGCTAGTGTATTAATGAGAAGTGGCTGTAAATTCATTGAATATTTTGGCCTGATTCCGTTTGTTCCGCTAGCTCTACGATTCTTTATCGACGAAATGGCACGTCGAATTTGCGAAAGAGTGGCTTCCAGAATAACACAATTGTTTTTTCTCTCTTCACATAGAAGCAGAAGAATATGGTTCTCCAAAGTATCCGATGATTTCATCCACTGCTAAATGAAGTTGCTGGTGCTCTAAATTGGCAGCGGAGACCAGTAATTTTCGTTTTGTGATTGGTGAAACATCTGCAGGCGTTACGAAAGTTTTTGCCAGCCTCAGCGACTTTATTCATCACTGCTGCTTTTCTGTCAATGAGATCTTTTTTTGCTGCTTCTCTACAGCGTTTCACAAGTTTAGACGTTACTTTATAATTGCCTAAGGCTTTATTACGTTGACGTGTGAACTTAAGAGGTGTTCAAAACAAGCAACTCTTAGGATTTTTTGAAACTCTCGGCATTTTTTGCGCACTCGTGAAGATACTGAATTGGCCTGTCATACTCCCCGTCGATGCTGTCAATGACGGTGTCAATCCAGAAGCTGTACAAGGGCCAGTTTATTTCAATCTCGCTATATCGCTCTTTGGGAATTGTAGTTTTCTCTCTTCTGTGAGTGAAAAAACCTGGTACGAAGTAGGTTGGTTTCCATATAGCCCATGTAGAAATTTAGAATAAAATCCGTTAGGCAAAGCCTTCTATTTGCTACAATATAGTCTGTTTGATTATGATAGCTTCCATTCAGAGATTCTCATGATAATGGTAGAAATAAGGGTTTTGGTATTGTGTTATCACTGATCATCTTATACGCGATAATGAGCCTTGATAGCCGCTCTCCCTGCTCTTTTTATTTGAGCACGTGGGTCCCCATATGAAGTTCATCGGGCGTTCTCCTATAACCGATCTTAGCATTAAAATCGACAGCAATGACTTTGTAGAATGTATGGTCTCTTCGGTAGAACTTCATTAAGTCAAAATCGGGCGCTTTCATCTCATCTTTATCGTAGACTGTTTTTGTATCGAAAACGACGAAGATCGCTGAAGCTGGCATTGAACCACGTCTTTTTATTTTTAAACATCAGATTAGGTCATTAATCGCATGCTTTGAAGAGCAGTTTTCCTTTAGTATCGGAAACATGGTACCTGGTATCTTCTTGTATTGGGCACTCTGATAAGATGACTTGCTTAGCACGCAGTAGAAGATTTTCTGCAAAACTTTCTGACGCATGCGTTCTTGCCTTGTATATGTCTATTATATTTTATTGCTTTCTGTATAAAACATGAACAGGCTTTTCATCACACGCAACGGCCTACGAATTGAATGAATCTGCTTTTCATGGTAGTGTTACTTCAATCTCACCCTAGCCTTCTCCGTATGTTGCAGTCGAGAACGCGTAGCGCACCAGTAAGTAGCGCCGTAATGACACACAGGCTTTAATGCCTACTACCTAGAGTCTAACACGACATCTAACTGTAGGAGAGACAAGCCTTCATGCTTCAAAGTTTGGTGGGTTGGTACGAGTATACAACACTGACTTGGCATCAAACAGGTCGTTTAGAGTTATTGTACGATTAATAACATTGGAACATATTTATGATTCACTCCCTATAAGCAAATGCATTGTAGTCAGTAGTGTACTACTGCTTCTCCTTATCCTTGCTGTAATTTCGGACCATTCTAGAAATAAATCTGCGTTGTAGAAGATATTGGAAATGAATCCTACATTGAGTCCATTCAAACAAGACAGTTCGAATATCTAGTAATTATATCCAAGATAGTCCTCAGATCGTTTTCTCTCTTCGGAAGAAAGTGGATGCATAAGTTGCTGGGCCCACGCAATGCGCGTAGTCGGACTACCTGGCACAGAACACTTGTGGATATCTGTTGCTAAAACTGTTCTTCAGGATATCTGTTGCTAGAACTGTTCTTCATAGAACAGTCATTAAAATCAATCATCACCAAAAATTGAAATCCAGATAATGTGAGTGATGAAAAAATTATTTTCTGTGTCTAAAAATGGTTTTTTTTTCCTCAAAAGTTTTTATTCGTTGTGAGTACGTGTGTGTGTGTGTGTGTGTGTGTGTAAGTTTTTTTCTTCTTGAGATTTTTATTCTGACTGCTTAATACGTTGTATCTCTCGCTATTCCTCACCGTTGTCAGCATCTTCTAATGTTTTTCAACTCAGCTTGCAAATTCTCACTGCGAACGTATTGAATTTCAAATCACCGACGATTTGAACTTTTTCACAAAATTTTTTTTCCATAACACTATTTATGTTGCTACTTGCTTGATTTCATTATGACATTCTCCACTAACCAGAGATCAGTATAAATTTTTCACTGCGTTTTGTAGTTTTCCCTCTTTCCTTGTTGTTCTGAGCTTTGTTTACTATTGTAACTGTAATTTACAGTATATTCCAAGTATTTGAATTTTACCTTCGAAGTAATTTGTCCGTATTGGCTTCGTGAAATCACAAAGGAAAAGCTGAAAATTAGAATTTCACCAATGTTCCTAGTGCCTACTAGTTTATCCAGAGATTGTTTACCAGTACCTGAGTGTTGCCATAGGCCTATATTGAATGATTTTCGTATTCATAGATTACTGTGTAGCATATGAAATGATTTATTTAGAATGATTTAGGTCATATATCGATTTTTGTACAGTATGACTTCAAATGAAAGAGTATTGTAGAATTATGATAATGTAATTTTGTAGTATGAGTCCAAGTAAGTAAGCAATACTATCTGTTTTTAACTCACTAACGAAACTCTGATGGAGTGATTTTCCTTCCTTATCTCCACAAACACAATGGCGTTCAGAAGAAATCAATAGGTCATAATAGCCAAATGGATTTTGGACGTATTCACGTATACTTTTCAATGAAGCTTTTTCTTTTGTTTTTCAGCAAAAATCACACTTGAGATGATATCCAGGAATTCAATTCAACAGCTGCGTAGTTTTCGTAGCAGTTTATGACGTACTTGCATAGCAACTGCATCAACGACGCCCAACTGCCACTTCCGTTCTTCTACAAAACCCTCAACTACATTGATGAATACCTCACGAAAATAATCTTTGTACGAGACGACGTTTTGTAACTTACCGTATTCCTCGAATGTCCTATTCAAAGAAATCTTTCTCACGTGTAGGCTACACACATTAAAAAGCCTTCTAAAGAATTCGAATAATTTTCCAGTAAAATCATGGTACTTGTTTTGAAAGCTTCCAAGATTGGTTATCTTTCAACCTCGTCATTTGTAAATTGAACACCATTTGATTTCTTGAAAGAAGTAGAAAAATTCATAGGCTGGTATAAAAAGTAGAAAATGAACATCTCCTCATTATCGAATAAGATCAAAGGCATGGGCTTGATTCCATCTATCAGCCGCCATCCACCGCCATCAAACATTCCACAACGAAACAACTGTGCTGTTGCTTTGCTGTTAATTTGGCGACGTGGTGGTCAATAAGATCTCGACTAACTAATGTTCTTACTAAATTCACTGTGCTGATTGTCATAAGTTCGCCCTCTGTGAATCGCGATATACTTGAGAGTTATCGAATTGTTTCTCAGAACAATTTAGATTTAGAAAAAAAAAACGCCACACGGTTCATTTTATTCTCCCGCTCTTCAAAAGTGATCTCGTCGGCTCTAGCTTCTTTACAATGCAGTTTATGCTTTATTTTTCACTATCGTTTGTTCTGTCGGTCATCCAATCGATCCAGGCTTCTAGCGGACATGGGCTTGTCAATCCGCAAAGTGCATGTAATATACGGTAAGAAATCTATTTAATATTGTAATATAGTTGAAACAGACGTATTTCGAGTTAGAGCACAAATTTGTCTATACGTTGTGTTATGTAGGTGAACAGCGTCAGATAGAGTAGACATTCAGACACCACTTGATCTAATGCTTTGGAAACGTAAGCTGAGTACAAAAAGATTGAATATAAGTGAATTCTGTTCGATAATCTAATCGTTCAGTTCAAATTATGAGTATCTAGAATAACAACGTGCAATAAAAAACTTCAGATGCGAGAATGGTGGCATGTGTGCGTTCTCGTTCGACAATCCACAGTTCCATTCTTGCATCTGTCTGTTGGGTGTATACGAAGGTGATCGATGTCAATTTCAAGGTTGTTGATCTATATTTATTTCTATCATTTCTCTTATTGTATCACGTTATGGGATATCGTTAAAAATTGAGTGTTCAGTCGGCGTAGCGAAAGAATCGTCAAATTCCGTTCGACAATTACATCATAAAACTTCGTTCTCACAATACCGCTTCTCATCTCCTGTGCCAACATCACCATGTACGTATATCATTCCAGTTTCTATGTTTTGGCAGAGTCCACGATATCAAACACAGTTCATGATTTTATTTTTCTTATTCAACTAACTCTATTAACGATTTTCATCTAGTGTCAGCTATCCAACTATACTCTAGAGAAGTTGGTTCCATCCATATCAGTGCGTATCATATCATATCGCTTATAAGAAACACATTGATGATAATTTTATGCTATTATTCTAACGATTTTCAAATCACTTTCTCTTCATTACTCATTCAACATCTGGCTTTCTTCGTGTTTTCATGGAAAAGTCACACACAATCAGCCTCATGACACTTCATAAACAATCTCTAGTTGCCATTCATATTATAGGATCAATTAAAAATAGACATATCTTTGGTCATAAATGGAGCACGAATTAGTATTAGAGCAATACTACTGAGATATTATCGATGATATATTTTGCATGGAAACATGTTTTATATTATTCATAAACGTATTGCCGTTTAATCGGCTACGATGCAGCTGTCGGTCATCAGCTTTCAGCCTGATGTCATTTGATATCATGTTGCTCATAAATTTCAATAGAGAACATCATTATACATCAATAGCATCGAATCTGTTGTCATCGCGTTTTCTGTTTTACATGAAAGCGACTTTAATGTTCTTTCTATGCTAAGATTGATAATGAACCTTGAAATCGCTATGATCTATCAGATGATGATGTTAGCAGAAAATTAGCCATATGTGCGAAACTTCAATGAGGTTGATCATCCATGAAACGAAGAAATGCCTCATATATTATTTATATTTAAATCTATTCGATGCATTCGTCTCATTATAAATGAGATGCTCGGAATTACTAGCTATCAAAGCTTAACATTTAGACAAAAAGTCGATGGATTTCAAGGTTGGATGGGGTGAGAATGTTGGAGCAGAAATGAATCAACGTTTCAGCAAACATCGTGGTAGCCTGTTACCCCAAAATCACTCTATGCTTTATATTTGGAGGTCTACATTCTAATGATTTTGAAGAGCGTAAAAAAAGGGAACTTTTGATAGAAGCAAAAAATTCAGCCTCTAGATTACCGATTTCTCATTGTATATATATATTCAATTGAATTAATTGTTTTTAATTCTTCTATAGATTTCCTCGCAATGCTATTTTAAGATATTTCACTAACTATGCATGGCAAAGAAATTTCTTGTGACCAAGTCGTAAGGCGGCAATATTTCTTTGGTTCATAAAGATTGACGATTGCCTACAATGAAAACCTCAGACCGCTGCAGTAGGGATACATGAAAACTTCAGAAAACACCCAGACCCAGGCAAACAACGAGTTCCAGCTCTTATCCTCCCATACATCAAGGTGTCAATTTCCAAACTCATCTAACGCATACGACATCGAACGTTGAAGCAATTTAAAAAAATCAATCAATTCTAAAACAACCAATTAATTGTTTCTAAGTAATACGTAAACGCCACCAGTTTGAGCGAACACGTCCAACATGTCATGAAGACTACTTTTTACTCTGTGCATACAGCAGCTGATCTATCTGTTCTGACGTCAATTTCTGCTCTCATCTAACGTTGTAGAATGCATGGAATCTAACATGAAACAGCAATCGAGCACCTAGTGTTCATAGTGGACGAATCGTGTCCAGCCTAAGCTTTGCCGTAAGCTCATCAATTATCTGTCTTGTCGATTTACACGAGATTACATCTTTCATGTTAAAAAGAATTTTTTGATAATCGCATGAAGAAAAAAGAAGCCACTCAGTATATGAACGCTTTTGTGAAAAAAAGTGAACGCGCTTTGTTGATCATGCTTCATTTCCGTTGATCAAAGCATAACAACGCATTTCTGTGGTAAACAAAGAGAAAAATTCAAAAGAAGACTAGTGCCCGACCTTTCTGCAATCAATGTGGTATTTTTATGGATGTTAAGTGTAGAAGATGTATGAAAATTATAAAAGTGTAAGCAACAAAGATCAATGGAAGCAACACATTAATCAACTGGTTGATTTTCTGTCAACTATAGTAGATCAAATTAGTATGAGGTCTTCTATCCCCCAATGATGGCTGACGAAACTGCAAACCTCCGAAACTTGGAAAGGACGCGAATCCTCATCTACTGAAGTCCTGCTTACTGTGCTACTAATTGCATTACCAAGATCTCGATACTGTGAACATGCAATCCTTTACTTATTATATTTAAGTGGATAATTTATCAGAACTTGCTCCTCAAATGGTTAGATCTAGTGAGCCAGTATCGGCATTACAACCAGGTTTTGGGTCATGAGACGGGATCATAAATTAGGTTCTGCCGTAATTTTCACTTCACTGGAGAGTGCGAAGAAGAATTCACTCTAATTGCTTATCTACGAAGTAGTCAATAACTCGAAATGTCAAAAAATTTTGGTTAATTTCTGCCCGTCTTTCATGTTCTTCATGAACAATTGAAAATTTCTATTAGACTTTGTTCCGAAAATTAGATGGTATTGTTTTCGAGCAGTAAAAGAAGCAGAGATGAGGTGCAGTGGCAGAGTGGAGGAGGTGCCATGGCGATAAGCCGGTCCGAATCAGTTCACGGCCGCCCACCCAGGTCAACCAAGCCCAACATCCTTCTGGGGTCGGTAAATTGGTATCAGAGAAATCTGGGTAAGACAACCAGCACTGACTTGGTGAAGAGTGGTCAACTAAAGTAACTGTATAGACCAGGCTCACATTCAATCACCTCCACGATATCACATTGAACACGAATGCGCTAGAACATCCCGCCACAAAGTATTGATCAACGCCAAAGCTTATCTTATCTTATTAAAAGAAGCAGAGAGGTTATTGACAAATGCCTTATATGAATATGGAGCACGACATGAAGAAGAATTATGTAAAAGGAGAGCAGTATGAGTTGTATTCAACTTTTTAGAGGTGTCACTGAACGCTATAACAGATCCTGATTAACACGAAGTTTTCGACGTTAAAATAACATTTGAGGGACAAGCATAGGTTGATAATAGTGAGTTTTGTGGCGACAAAATACAAATGTTGTAGAGTTAACTAATATGCTTCTTTTCAAAAGCGTTTAAAATTGCTACTCTTAAAACGTATTTAAGACACCTATATAGTTATAAAGCTGTAGAATGATTGTAGTGCAATCAGCGCAATTGAAATTGTCTTCCTGTGCTCTTCTATCCCTTAGGGCTTGAAATATGTTTTTGACGGTGTTTAAAACTGGTCTTCACTCACATTTCACGATGATGCTAAGCGATCTAAACCATTTTCATTAATTGTGTTCTGTCGTTGTGTACGTAATATATAACGATTTCGAAATCCATCAAAGAATTGTTCTGTATTATTTATTATATTGTTATCTTTTCTTAGCTTTTTCTCCAGCATTTGAGAAGCAAACTGCGCTCTAGTGTGAAAGCCTAATGTAAGAGGTTGATAAGGTTTGAGAGACTTTCAGATTATTCCTGATGATTATCCTCATGCATTCACTGTCTGAAATGGATTGATATGAGCGTCGAGATAATCGCGAAATATATTTCAGGCTTTTAGTAGAAATTATATAACAAAATTACGAAGTCAAAATCAATATTGCTCATCAGAAAAGACATTTTCATTACTTAAATTGACCTACGTTCCATGAGACTGAAAATTTTCCATGTGATGAGCCCTTGAATTCGTCATCGGTTAAACGAAAAAGCAAAATATATAACGCCTTGTAAGTAGACGAATGAGTGAATAGGCACGTCCTCTTTTACAAGAAAAAAAGGGAATGTATGATTTTCAAGTCGTTCATTTTCAACTGCAAATTGATTTGAGCAGAAATTCTGAGAAAAAACCAGACGATAAGGGATGATGTGTGAAGTAAATTGTTAAGTAGTAATACAACCATAATCCATTTTCAGCGATCGACTACAATGTGAGAGACAAGGAGATAGAAAGACAGAGAGAGAAGCAACGTAGAAGAGAATATGAGCAAAGACTCAATGCTGAAAGACGAGAACACGAAAGAAGAATTGAAGCAGAAAGGAGGCGAACAGAAGAATCGCGTCCGATCGGTGTGCTACCGGTGATAGATAGCCGAAGTGAAAATGAACAGCGCAGAATTGATGAATTACGACGTCGCGACGAAGAGTTGAGAAGAAGCGCTTCCAGAAGACGCGAAGAGGAACGACGACGAGAACAAGAACAGCGCCTGAGAGAGGAACAGCGGCGAAGAGAGTTTGAAAGACAAGGGCAGCACATAAGAGATGAACAAAAAGTATTCCAAGAGCAAAAAATGAAAGAGATAGATGAGAAGAATAAAAACAAAGTGAAAACGATGACAGTGGATAAATCCAGCACGTACAGCACAAAAACTGACGATATTGATGAAGATGTTGAGCTTCCGACGTTAGATGAATGGGACTACAAGAGCGACGGTGAGATTTTGGTAACGCTTGTTAAAAAGTTGGTATTATCGAAAAATATCTATGCGCTATAAATTTACTACTCTTCTCTTCTAGTCAACACATAATGCATGAAAATTTCGTATCGAGAATATCGACACAGCAGACTTTACATGAAAAACTATGTAAGCATATTTGAACTTTGATCACAGATTATGAGGGAAAATCATCTAATGAAACTAATGTATAGGTAAAAAGCATTATAGTCTAAATACTTTCCGTATTGTATATGAGGTGAACTCATAAGTTAGACTCTTTCATTATGGTATAAGAAGGAAACGTTGAAGTAATTACAATAGAGGTTTGGAGTCAAATGTAAAATATTTAACAGCGTGATTTCTTTACAGAAGAGGAATCTACACAGGATTACATTCCTGGCGGCGGTCAAGAAGTCGGCGAAAACGATCTGGACGCACTCGAAAGTTGGTGAATTATCTAAAAAATTTCATTTATATGTACCTCTCTTAGCATGAAATAGTATAAGAGGCTAAATATCCGTCTATTTCGTAAACCTTATACTTACTTGTACAGTTTTTGTAATTTCCTGTTAAGTGAAACATCATATAATTTAGAGAAAAAAAAGTTTGTTTAATTTTTTTCACGTTGAGATGTTAACGTTCATCTTGTAAGCGTAATATTAAGCAAATGATATGACCTGATAATGAGTCACAATTGAGAGAATCGAGTACGTTGTTCCTTTTTTGAGATCGAATGATAGTTCTCGTTGTCTTGGCGAAGACCTGATGATGAGTCACAATTGAAAGAATCGAGTACGTTGTTCCTTTTTTGAGATCGAATGATAGTTCTCGTTGCCTTGGCGAATTAATATCAGAGGAATTTGGATAAGATAACCAGCACTGACTCGGTAACGAGTGGTCAACTCAGGTTACTGTATTGACCGGGCTCGCCCTCACCCATCTCCACGTTATCACGTTGAACACACTAATGCGTAGGCGCATCCCACCACAACGGATTGATCAATGATAAATTTAATTACCTTACCTTTTTCTTAACTGAAGCCAAATCATTATATTCTGCAAGTTCTCTTTTAGCACTCGAAGCTGCAATTTTTTAAATTTTACCACATTTTTACTGGATTTGTAGCGTGAGTTTGATTTGATCTCGAAATACATGAATTTTATCGGCAAAAAAAATACTAGATGTAACTCTTTGTGTTGCATACGGATTTTTTGACTTCTCCTTACTTTTCTGGAGGACACCAGCAGTCTGAAGATGTCAATTTATGGGTGAATATTCAGGCACGACTGCATTAGAAGACACCCAAACTTCTACAGAACAGCTAAAAACTGACGCAGTGGGTGGAATCACAAAAGTCATCGAAATGGCTGCTGATAAGACTATAAAAATGCATGGAAGTGAGGTTGATGAGGACAGGTCAGTCATTCAAAGATTGAATAGACTTCTTTTCAAAGGAAAAACTTGTTGACAACTGCAAAATTTGTTGACATAAGCAATGTTGTGAATTTTTTGATCAAATTTAGCATTCGAATGTAACAACGCTATTTGTGAACATACAAAAATTTCAAAATCGTAGGCGATTCCATTAATTGCTGCCGACTTTTTTTGTTACTTTTGAAAAAGTAACCTGAAAAGATTATTTTCGTCCAAAATAGTGGAATCTACTTAACAATGATCTTCCTAGAAGTGAAGGAAATAAAATATAAAAATTGCTAGTAGAATTTTTTTTTTTCTGACCGAGAATACAAAATATACTGTTCTTCCTTGCCATTTCAGGAGCACAATCGCTCCAAGTGAAGATGACTACTGGGACCATTCTATCAAAAGAGAGGATGAGAACTATAGGATAGCAGAGGAGGTTGACTCACTAGAACATGGTGATACCATTCACGGTGTGTAAGTCGTCTGAAGATCGTATCGATCTCATTCTCAATGTCGATTTAAGAAGATGATGCGGCAAATTTTCAAGTTCAAATGAACAACGATTATTTAACTAAGCAAACTTTTATTGTTATATAGAGACAGATTCTCCTTATGCAAATTTGAAAAGCTTAGTAATAATATAGAAGTATCATCTAAGAAAGAATGCTTGTTAAGCACCGATGAACGATGGTGCTCACAAGTTCAATGCTGAAGAAGGAGAGGAAGGTTGGATGATGATGAAACGAGTTGACGATGAATCCGTTGCTGCAAGTCTTTCACTGACAACAGTCACGTTAATTCTTATTCTCAGAGGAATATGGTAGTCATGTTGTTCACTTATCCACTTGGTCGCTCATATTATTCTGATTTTTTTTTCAAGCAATTTTATCGAAATATCCATCCCAGTGGTGATTAACGTTGCTGTATCAAAAGCATTTTCTTTTCCTCCCCTTCTTGTTTGTGTTGTTCAGCAACGTGACTCTCCTCGAACAACCATCACATTTCTAATCTAGTGCTAACTCTTATTATCCTTATTGCTTAGCACTCATTACCGGGTATGTTATTGTTTGTATAATTTTTGATTGTCGTCTGTCACCTAAGAGTGGTTTTCTTCCTCTCATTTTTGTCCTCATTGGCACCACTTTCTTGATTTTCCTTCTTTTGATTTTTTCTCTTCCCTCACTCGTCAGCTATTATCGATACGTTTTATGAAATAATTTGACAATTTATGTATGTTTTAATATTAAAACATAATTGATAATCTTGTAACTCAAATGTGCCACAACAATAACTGGAAATAATACCGTTATGTGTTTCAGTGATTCTCAATTCAAAAAAAAAAAATGATTATCGATTTGTTAGTAAATGAATAAATTATGCTATTTTTCCCAAGTGTTTACAGCAAAATATTTTTGTGATCTCTAACACTTTGGCAAAATGCTTTTATAGGATTCAGAAACGACCTCACATTGACATCGTCGTCTGCATCACCTCGAAATACAGTACTGTATTTTCAGAGGACGATTTCATTAATGCAAAGAATGTTCTTAGTTTCTTGCTGATTATTTGAAGCTTAAATCAGAGATGAGTCTACACAACGCACTTTGAGTCACCAAAATCGTGTGATTAAATTCACCAAACGCTAATAGAACTCGATGATATAATTTACTTTCTTAATGAGTTTAAAATTTTCTTACTTGTGAGTTCAGCCACCAATGCTTCTAAGTTGATTATTTTAGGTGTTTCATTAACCTCCTTTGATGACGACGATTAATGGTTTGAAGCAGAAGTCAGCAGAAAAAAAAACATGTTTCACTTCACAAAAGTCGTTGTTCGTACTAGTGAAAAAGGTCAATCAAAAAAAAGTCAAGAGAATCTGGAAATTCTGAGTTAGTGTAAGGATAGCGGTATGAATTTGCCTCCAGATGTTCACCAAAGCAATCACATTCCTTGCATTCTTGTCGTTGTAGTGCCGTCTTGTTGTTTTGCAAAGAAAATGTCATAAACATGGCTGATGCTTGATGGCTGTGTAATGCTCATTCTAACAGCAACTTCACAGGGTTTTTTATCTGAATTTTCGTCACTCACTCATCGGATATCGATACTCGATTACATATTCAAACTGTTCATTCAGGCATACAATGGAATGAAATCTACCAGATTTTATTCTTCAGCTACAGTAATTATCCTCAATCTGCTTCAACTTAGTGTGGAACTGTTCGAAAAGACTGGTAATATCCTCCTAATGAAAATTCCCTCGACAAATATATGCATCGAAAATAACAAATCAATAACATTCGTATTTTTCTAATATGAAGGTTTCCCTCACACAGTGTAAAAAATAGCTTTACAAACACAGACTAAGCCAGTATGTAAGTGTTTTTTATGAAATCTATGCTAAAATTATATGCTTATATGATTTCGTTCCATATCAATCCGATGAAGCACTGGTGATCACCAGTCGGATGCAGAACATTTCTCATCTTGCTGAAATGGTTATAACAATTAAAAGGTCTTGAACAAACATGAATAATTTTATTCTATTCATTGCTCTTTTAAATCCATGCTATTCAAAATACGGATCACTATGCTTCTTCTTTTCAATATCTGTTTAAAAGGATCTGTTTGAATACCTCTATAGTTTTATCGAATAACACTCCTAACAGTTCACAGTATTCAATTGGGTACTAAGTGTTAACAAAAAAAAAACAAAAAGGACTACATGTATTGATTTATCGCGTAAATATCAGCTTAATTGGATACAATGCAAATATTGATTCACCAGATCAAATCCACTAACGAACGAGTGTTGATAAGGTACCCACTTCGAAATAAGTGAACCAAATTAAACATGCGGCTATTAGGTAACTAAACGCGTCGGTAGTACAATAGGTAGCACAAAAACCGTAGAGCTGCTGTAGCTGTGGGTTTAAGTCCAGCTGCGGTTCAAAGTTTTGTGATTAATTCTGTATTCATTGGAGATATATCAACAAGAAGTCTCATTAGTACGATTTATTCATTCAAGGAAGCTGACATACTGGTGATTTGAAGTTCAGCGCTGAAAAGATTCGGGCTATATACAATTCAGTCAGTCAGACACTTCCATTTCTCTAATAAATCGAATCATCAGCTTTATTTCTATCGGATGAATAGGTTTATGCGCTCCCACGGCACTTTTACTGACCTCCTCACTAGTTTCAGCACGAGGAGGTCAACTTTGCAAAGTTGACAAGAACTATGGGATGCATAACGATATAGTACGATATATATATACGATATTTATCTAATGCGCCACCCATTAGTTTTTGGGTGGAAGTAGTCTATATAATGAACTGAGAAGAAGACTTGAGGAGTCATACGGAGTAGGCAGACCAATAAACTCAGATCATCTCATGTTACTCTGGTTGGAGAAAATACTCTCTCGAGTAATCTTTACTTTATCATTCGAATTATACGAAAACTAGACATACATCATATTGTAATATTGATTGCTTTCTCAGAATAGCCATCGAATCGAAAGTTAGCATGTAAAAGTGCAAATGTACTGGTTGATAAAAGATAATAATTATTTCGTCATTTCGATTTCCTTCTGGAATCGAACTTAGCTGAGGGACTACAAACGGCATTGTTTCCACATACTGAAGTCTCCGCCTCCTCCCTATACAAATAGTTACAGTAAACATCCATACTCTTCACTCACGGTTCTAACCAATGTTATCTCATTATATTACAAATCTCATACAATTCCTATGATTATCCCTATATAATAACTTATGAAGTATTCTTTTTAATCTTCATATATCATTCTTACTTTTTCTATCTGATTATTAACTGTTATCTGATTGCATAATCACATCCTCATGAATCTTATTATGTATATTATTGATTTATCTTTATTATAATCTTGATGTAATATTTTATGTGTTGTTCAAGTAACGTTTGATGTCGGTGGTAAACTTTTGATTGGGTGACACCTAGTGTGGCTGCTTCTCTTTACAACAAACGCGCACTCTCTTCCTCGTGATCTTCATTCAATCTTCATCTTCTGCATCGTCATCAAACGAGCATACGGCTTAATTACCCAAGTTTGAGGTTCGATTACACAAGTTCGAGGCGAGCAGTATGAATGACCCGAGTGGACTATTAACGGCGAGCGTAAGATATCCACTGGTATTACTAATATCCGTTAGTCAATCAACACACATTTGTTGAGTCGGCTAATCTTCCACCACCCCATATTCGTTCCAAAGCCACTAATGAAGCAAATATTGCTACTTTCCCCTCTGCTAATACTGAATCCAAACTGATACCACTGCGATTTTAGCGCATTTCCACTGCATTTTATGGTGCATTGGCTAAACGATTAGGGTATACGCCATCACAACACTGGTTCAAATTCATCGATCTCCAAGTGGTTCGAATAAATTCTATTGGAGTAAAGGAAGTGTTTGACTAACTAAGTTGTAGACAACCTTGATCCTTTCAGCTTAGAAAAAGGCGAAGCCGCTACTACGTTAGCCTTAGTAAATGTATAAATCGCACATCAAAACCTCGCATCGGGATCAAAAATAATACCGTAAATTATATTATGCTGGCGATATTAATAGATGCTCGGTCTCGGATAAACTCTCTTTGTAATTTTTGCATACCCTAACGATGCCTTATAATTTGGTGAATGTCCAGGTCAGATGCTGTTAATTACGTGAGTCTTATGAGTTGCTTCTTTAGTACATGAACGCGGAATAAATGCCAGTTAATGAAAATCTACCGTTTTTGACTTGTATATGCAAAAATAGTGATTAGAAAGAAATAAAATCTTTAATAGCTGTATTTTAAAATTTACTGCTTTCATAGATCATTGAAGGATAGTGAGCTCTAAGCCTTTACGGATTGGTACATTTAGGTTTCCAAATTTTTGGAGCGTATTTCCGGAAAGAAAAGCTTAACTGCCAAGCATATGACGATTACAGTATTCTAACTCGTAAATAGTATCTATTATAGGCTTAGAGAAAGTTATCATAATTTTTGGCGTTGACCAATCCTTTGTGGTTGGATGCGCCTACGCATTCGTGTACAACGTGATATTGTGGAGTTGGTTAAAGGCGAGTCTGCTCTATATAGTGATTTGAGTTGACCACTCTTTACCCAGATTTCTCTGCTAGTAAACTACCGACCCAGAAGAGATGGCGTGTTTGGTAGTCCTAGGCCGCGAATCGGTTCGAGCCTGCGTGTCACTGTGGCACCTCCACCTCTCCACCACTGCGCCATGTTTTGAGATTTTATTCATTAGCAAATAATTTTCCTGCATTAAATCTTATTTCATTGTTACCAGCGCTATTTGCGAAATCATATTGTTGACAATAGCCTTTTATCATGCTGCAGAAAATTCTCAAGATCAATCGTTTGTTGAGCGTTTTGAGTCATTTTTTTCATCAAAGTGAATTCAAAGCACATTAACTCCACGAAGCAGAATGGCCTCAAAAATTATAGCTGGCCTCTGTGAGGACATTTGAAATGAATGTATTTGGAATTCTGGACAAAACAATTTCTTTTGTTTGCAGTGTCGTTATTTGGTCGGAATCAATAGCACGTAGATTGGATTGTAGAGGCTGTAAAAACATAAACAAAATACATTCATATCGTTCACATAGATATTTTTTAAATGGTTGCTCTAATGTTTGAAACGTCAGCTGCAAATTTCATACTTGTAGATTGACAGTTTAAAATATCCTTTTTTGTCAAACTGCTCATTGTTTTTTGATTTATTCGAAGACAGCGATAGAAGGAATTCGAAGAAAAACGTGGGACTCGATCTCCTCAATGGAATACATCTGTTTTGAACAATTGCTTGACATCCGGAAATGTTCACTCACGGCAATTATGAGGCGAATCTCAAGGACGCGTTAAACGAAACGCCCGCAACCTTCGCTCCCCTCGATTTTTTAGCCATATTCAATTATAACAAAAAAAAATTTATGCTTTTTTTCATTTGAACACATAAAAATTTGCATTGACGATACGAATTGAATGATCTCTTAAAGTACAACACGAATCCGATCCTACAAAGTGAAAAAAACACAGGCCATTGTCGGAATAGAGTGGAAATAATTGGCATAATAACAAGCTGAAAAAAAAAATGTGACATTCATTAACAGTAGTTACACAGTTATAATTCAATAGTAGAAAAGCTCTATGAAACGAAAGCTCTGTTTTTGATTGAATCGACATTGGTTATTTTTTCCGTGAAAACATTTAAGCTTAATTCAACAGTTTTTGATTGGAATGATCCACTCAAGATTTCAATATTTCTCAAGACTTTATGAACCTGGCTATTAATCAGTTCTCTAATAAACTCAATGTTTTCCATCGCATCAGAAAATAAAATGAGTCCTTCAGGGACTTAAAATTCTTCATGAATTCCTTTGCGAGCTATTAATACTCTGAGTTACGTTAGAAGCGAAAGTTGGTCACAACAAAGCAATTCATTAATGGTATGAATTTGCATATCGATTTTCATGTAGTTGACCAGAAATAGAACGATTAACAATACTTCCATGAGAGTATTAGAGCGACATATACAAACTTTTAAAAGAATTTGGTTTATTTCACTTTTTATAGATCGTCATCTGTTCAAAATTGTTTGAATGAAATACAATGAGACTTGGTGGTAAGTTTAGGTGTTGATCATTCTCTGTGGGATGATCCTACGCATTCCTCTTCAATGTCATATGGTTGTGGTGACTGAATGCTATACAACACCTTGTTATGCTGCTTATCAGATTTCTCTGGTAGTCCTCGAAGACTGTGCCACTTCCCACTTCCGGAAAAATAAACTTAATATAAATACTTTTAGACGCTTAACTGAGTGAAAGACAGCCAGTTGTGCCTTATGGTAGCAAGCAGTTCAATCGTTTGAATGGATTTTTTTTTCTTCTTATTGAAGTTTCTACCATCACGAAGCTTTTGAGTTCAAACCGATTTTGTCTTACCATGGAACGACCTCCATTTGTACTTCTCACCCAGCAGAAGTCAAAAATCGTGACAAAAATGAGCAAGTAATTAAATCAGATAGAGTGAGTTTCTCAGCTCTAATCTACTTAATCACACAAAATCTCAATGACACGAGTAATTCGGCAGTTTAGAATCAACCAAGGTACTCCATAAGCAAAAAAATTCTGACAATTTCATAAGAATGATTTCGATTATATCCCGTATGATTGCCGTAAAAATTGTTGAACTTATCAACACATTGCACTTATTTCAAATGGACTTAGCCTACTCTCTATATAAAATAAGATAAGATTTCTCGTTGACAAGCTGCGATGGGCCTACGCATTCGTGTTCAACGTGATATCGTGGAGGTAGTTGAATGCGAGTCTGGTCTGTAAAGTGACTTGACTTAATCACTTTTCACCAAGTCAATGTATATAGCTATTTATTTTACCCACACTTCTCTAGTATCAACTTACCGACAACGGAGGGATGGCGACTTTGGTAGGCCTGGAGGGCGGTCACGAAGTGATTCGACCCTGCATGTCACTGTAGCACCTCTACCTCTACCCTGCATGTCACTGTAGCACTGCATCACTTCGCCACCCTAACTTACGGTCAGCGTTTTCAAAAGTGCAACTGTATCAACGGGATATTATGTCACCATAGATTTTCCGGTGGTTGAAGAACATGTAATGCGTGCGTCGTTCGCAGTTCTTCATGTCGAGCAATTTGAAGAGCACTGTAGGATAGACGTTCAAGGAATATTGCTTCAGATTGTCATTATATCGTAACGCTTTATCGATCCATCATCAAATACTTAACAATACTAATTGGTTAAAGCATTCACATAAAAATTCATCTAAAATATAATTTCAGCAAATAATAGCAGCCAAATCAGTATCCATTTAGAGTAATTGTTCTGCGATTCGGAATTTTCATAGATCATTTTTTGATGTGAAGAGCAAAACTGAAGCGACATTCGTGTTAAGTTGAATTTATACTGAATTACATTGTTGACCAGTCCGTTTAATCAGATTTCGTTTTGTAGCACGAAGTTTTACAGGTAGATTAATGTAAGTTTATGCAAAGCAACGAACGAATTTTATTCCTGAAAATATGTTGCTGTACAAATGAATCAATTCGATAAGCAATGTGATAATCTGATTTGAACTAACAACATTCAAACATTTCAGATATATATAAATAAGACAAGCTTTCTCATTAATCAAATCTCGTTGAGGAGGATGCACCTATACATTAGTGGTTAAAGTGACATCGTGGAGGTAATTGAATGCGTGGTCTATCCACTAACTTGAATCCACCAATCTTCATCAAGCAATTGCTATTTCTCTCAATCAGATTTTTTTTTGGTATCTCAACAATTTAACGAGCCCTGAGGGATACTGCGCTAGGAATACCTACCGCGGAGACCTTAATTCGAGCCTTTGTATTAATGTGGCGCTTCCATCACTGTCCCATGCGCCCCCTACCAGTTACATGTCTACCGGAAAATTCTGTCTTATTCTATAACAACAATTTTCAACACGTAAGCAGATGTTCATTTGACGCATGTTTGATTTTTTATTCTCATCGCTTAATGTATAAATACTGACATAGAAAAGAAACTAGAAGAAGATCGACTGACGCTAGTTAAGTGGAGAAGCGATATGTACTCAAGAGTTTTCTGATAACTCTTGTTTTGAGCGGCCACCTTTGATCTACCACGATGTCATTAAGACCAGTATTTGCAATAACTCAAACCAATATATTTGGGGCAATATTGCTTTCTCACAACTTAAATTGCAAAACGGCTTACTTCAATTTTGCGAACCAGCTCGAACCTTTCTTCGGAAGATGGAGTTGGTATGGCAATATTCAAGGTGGATGTCACATGAACTGATTGAGTTGGAAGAATTTGAATACCATGCCCATCTCTGCTTGATCGGAACAAAATCTAGCCTTTCTTGAACCGTTTGATAGTTGAGGATGCCAAGTAGATTACATACAAAAAATTGTAATGAAAAAGGCACATTGTGAACCTGAAAAACCTAGCCCTTTCAGCTTCTTTAACCCATATTTCACTTTGAATAAGATGTTGTGTATATGGCTGGAAATTCAGCTACCAATATATTATCAACTTTCAAAACCGAACAAGACGCTCAATTCGGAGAAGTATTGTCTAATTTGGATACAACTGGGTAAGCACAAATGTAGAGCCAGGTTACTATGCTACTTTAAGGGCTTATCAAAAAATTCCATAAGTGATCTGAGAAATTCTGTGGCATCCACCATATATTTGACTACACTTCGACTGTTACATGTTTTTGCCCTTATAAAAGATTTTAGAAAGAAGAAAAAATTAAAAATGAAGGAGACATTAAACAAGAGCTGATTGCACTTTTTGCTTCAAAACATGAAACATCTTTTAAAAGTGAGATATACCAATTGCCCTCGGGCTGGCAAGAAGTAGTTGAAACAATGGCAATTATGCTGTCTAATAAGGTTTATTGAAGGTAATAAAAATTTGTATTTTGTTCGATTCTATAAACGCGCATTGCTTTCCGGTAGACCTTTTGCTATGTTGTTTTCTATTTCAATGGTAGTTAACTATTTGCACTCGGCATGATGCAACTTTCGCACTGACCAGAATAATCTGATCCACTCATCCATCGATGCAATCACGTGAAAACAGAAGCATCCCTTACAAAATCTATCCAGAGTAGCAAAATTTCATCAAGTTTATTCTGCTTGAGTAGAAACGCATTTCATAAGATTCTACATTGAAACTATTATGGGCTTTTCGGCGTTGTTTCACAGGTCCCTCCTGGTGGCTGCAGTAATTTTTTCGAGAAGAACAATTACTGTAAGTGTAGACAGCCATAGTAATCTTCATCAAATGAATCGTATTTGAAAAAAACACATATTATAACCCTTACTTCTGTGCTTTCTACTATAAAATCGCGTATCCTAACGGTAGAGAAGAGACAGTACTGAGATGGAAGCATAAATACGATATAAATATGCTCCAGTCAGCTCTGAGGCCAACCAAACCTTCGTTGTTCAGAGCTTGATGGATAGGTGTGACAGTAATCTGGGAAGATAAGCAGCACTGACTTAGTTCCAAAACGGTCGTTTCGAGTTATTGTACAGGCCACTTGTATTCAAATTTATTTAAGAAATCAAGACGACGAATGGGTGGCAAATCTCCGCAAATAGATTTTTCTGATGACTGTTCTATTCTTAAGCTCTGCCTCAAATGCATTCAAATTTTCCTGAATAGCAATTGCATTTTGAGGTTCATTAGTTTAACTATGATATAGAAAAGAGAGCGCATTTAAATGAATCACCGATATTTATGTTTAATATAAATCCGCTGAAAATTCATCACAAATGGAAACCTCTTAGAAAGGAAAACTTTACGAGCAGTGCCGTTTCATTTCTATAGTTTAATTTCCTTTTTTTCATTTCTACCAGTCCTCATCTCCAAATTGTTGATTGATTTTGGTCAACATATAAACAATAAACAAGACAACGTTAAGAACAAAGAGGAGCGAGCATCCAAGAGTTCTACGTACTCAGTTGCCTGAATCGCTCTCGAATATTCGATTGCAGATTTTCAATTATTTTCTTCTCTAATGCGACTAAATAGCTGCGAAATAGAAAGCCCTAATTAAATATGCAATTTGATGGTAATTTACTTGTGAGGGACGAAATGAATTATTGAGAGATTGCATTTGTATGAATAACAATAATCAGCTCAATTCAGAGTCGCACAGCCGTTCCAGAAAGAGGAAACCATCATTTGTTATTTCGTTAATGAGTAGAATACTAACATCTAGCATAAGCTGCTTCATTTCTGAACAGTTACCAAATAAACTATGAATCTACAAATTCGTCCTCCTTATGATTTCCTAATTAAAATTTGGTATTTCCTAATTCCTCCTTTCTATATCTTATATATTTGTAAGCTAAGGAACATACTGAATAATGAGATAGACATTCAACGTTGATTGATTCCTATTCTATGAGCCACACATTCACGTTCAACTTGATATCTTGAAGGTGATTGAGTACAAGCCTAGGATACGTTGATTGAGGTTATCAATCTTCAAAAGTAAACGCTGCTCATCTCCCAGATCCTACATATTATAACATCGATTCACTGAAAAAATGCACCAAAAAAAAAGAAAAGCCTCGTTAGAGTTGATTTAAACTCGAGCCGTCCCCGTTACACCAAAACTACCCAACCACGCGTAACACGGCGCTGCTCGTTCCCCGCAAATGCTAAAAAATTATTCGATTCCTATAAGCTTGGTAGTGTTTTCTCCGTCTTATTGTGGCTGATTCACTTAGCTGTTTGACAAAAAAAAAGTGATGAGTAAGAAGAAGAGTAATTCTACGAGGATGGTTTTAATTTGACCATGTGATTTATCACTAATGATAGAGAGTTTCTTGAAAAAACGCTTCTTATAGTTGTAATTCATTTTGTGAAAGTCGAAAATTACATATGCTAATACGTTGCATGCTATGAAACTGCTGTCGAACACCATTATAGCAGTTGTGCCTGACTTACAAGTTTGCTAAACCGTTATTTAGAGTTTGAGAGGAAAAACGCTAAAGTAATGCCTGAAATCTGACGTAATAACAATGACGGTCACAGATGATAGTTTCACGTAAGATGTAGACAACTGGCCAAATAAACGGCCCTTTAAATTCAAAAATAATCTGAGTCAAATTATTCTTATATACTACTTTATAGTAATTTGTATGCTATCAATGTAATACTGATGTCCACGTTACGAAACCAGTAAGTCCAAACCAGTTTACAGTTCATAGTTGTGCTGAGATTATTATTATTATTAGTTGTACCCACTTACTATAAGTGAAGCATTGAGTGGTGTAATGGAAAGCACGGCAGACCGGATACCTGTAAGTGCGGGTACGAGTCCCGCCTGAGGTTCCGAGTTTTGCGGCCATCTCAGCACAACTATGAACTG